>CAIGRP010130547.1:0-20646 GCA_903798385.1 Fraxinus cuspidata
TTAGATTAAGTTCTAAAGTATAGTTGTCGTGGGAACGATAATCCGGACTCAAAGGTCTACTATATTACTTGTTACGATATCGTACACTTGCTATATAAAAAACGCAATAGTATCTAACATGTTTTAAATTATACACAAACTAGTATCAAATTTTAAGGTAATATCACCAATTTCAACAACAGTATATTCAGAATTGTCACACAACACAACATGCTCATCATTTGATTCATGGAAATTCTCAAACCAGTCATTTTGTGATGTCACACGAAAAGATGCACCAAAATCAAGTTTCCACTCATGCAAAAGAGAATTGGGAGTTAAATTCAATTAAGCAGGATAAGTAATAGAACTTGTAATCATATAAATCTCACCATCACCAGTATCGAAAATAGAAGACAATACATTTACTCCATCTCTCACCTTACCCTTTAGCCTACCTTTCTCTTTATAGCAATCCTTTATAAAATGTTCCGTGTTGTCACAACCATAACATTTCTTAACCTTGGTCATAGATTTGGATCTAGACCTACCATTGCCCTTTTTTACCTCTATTACTACTTGACATGCCACTACTTTGGTAACTATCATGACTATTTTGCCTAAATTGAGTTCTTCCCCTCATCATGTGAATCTCACCGCTTTTCTTATCATGTTTTTCAACTCTAATTTCCATCTCCTTACTTTTAAGGGAGTCAATGACAATTTCAGACGTCAAAGTGTTCATTCTTAACTTCCTTATAGGTATCAGGTATTGAATTTAGCAAGATAATAGCCTTATAGGAGTCAGACACTAACTCTTCACAGATAACAATATCTTGAACAAGTTTATTAAATATGTCTAAATTGTTATCAAGATCTTTTGAAGGATCCATTTTAAGCTGAAAAAATGCCCAAGTAAAGCTTGTTTGAAGTAAATTTGAGCAAATACAAATCTTCCAATTTTTTTCAAAGTTCTTTAGTGAATTTCAATTTACCTACTTTTCTCAAAATAACGCCAGACAAGTGTAAAATAATTGAAGTATAAGCAAGCTCATCAGCTTATTCTTTTTGATTTTTTGAAAAATCACCAGGAAAATTGACATCAACGACTTTCGAAATCTTTTGTTGAACCAAATACCTCTCATTGTTTGTTGCCAGATTGAAAAATCAATTTTTTTTATTAAAAGTTCCTAAATCAAAATTGTAAGTTGTCATTCTTAATAATCAATCAAAAATAAAAAAATTACAATCAAGCCACACAAATTAGACCTAGGGTCGCAAACAATATACACCTTGCTAGATTTTCAGGGTTTCGTAAGATTCTCGATCTTGGATCAAGGGAATGTTCAAACGGGTAAGGTCTAAGTATTTTAGTAACTTAATAGTGCAACAAGAGATATGCTAACCAAACAATTTTATGCACAATATGTCACAAAGATAATGTGCTAAAGTTTATCTAAGCAATTTAGTCACGTAGCAACTAAAGACAAATAGTTCTTAATTTCTAGCACAGACAATAGTTACCCCACACGGTAACCCCAATCCTATTGTCACCCCACACGATGACGCGCTAGTGCTGAAAATTAAACGAGATAAGCCAATTTACTAGAGCGGATCTATCAGAGTTCATAAGTAATGAGAGATGCAAATTTACCACTTTAGGACCACTACACCCTAAAATCTCCAGCAACCGTAGTAACCAAACAAACATGAAACTGAATCACAAATTCGTGGGGACAAAATCATCCAGATTTCGCAGTATAAACTGAAACAGAAAACTAACACCATCGAATTTTCAAAAAATGCGTTAGAAAAATTATATATGAAGAAAACTTCCCGAGTCAGTTCCGAACGGCCTCCACGCGCTTCCACCAGAGCTTCATGCGCCGCTGCTACCGATGACTATCATCTCCACGCGCACCACCACCCACTGCATCTTCACATGCAGGGCATGTCTATGGTATTGTATTCTTCAATACCACCACCGACTGCATCTTCACATGCAGTGCATGTCTGTGGTATTGTATTCTTCAACCGTCTATTAGTTTGGCCAGAAAATGGAATTGTAGGTTAGGATTTATGAAAGAAAAATTGGATAGATTTTTTATTTTTCTTTTTGCCGGTTTCTTGGTCAAGTCCTCACTGAATTCACACACTGTCGTGGCTCTGATACCAAATTTTGAGCTGAAAAATGACCACCAGAGGCTTTCGGGCTCAGTATATTACATATACCAAAATTGACACCACAAAGCTTCAACCCAAAACTCCTACAATCACACCTAAATCCGGTTGATTGGTATTATCCACAAAAGAACACAAGATGGAGGGTTATTGCAGCCACACAATAGCCACAAAGGCTAAGAGAGACGAGAAAGACATTGCGAATAAACGAGCACAAAGCCAAGAAGAAAAGCAATCGATTTCTCTCAGAAAAGGGGGCTAAGCAAATAACGTAAGTCATGCAATGAAAATGGACTCCCAATATATAGTACACTCGTAGGTTAATTGGTGGGTTGGGCCCAAAAGGAAAATAGATAACCAATAAGTGGGCCAAGCTCCAAAAGCCATCCAACGAATAAGGGGTCGGGCCATGAGCATCACCAATTATATTAGGCTACTTTTACATTTGAGGTGTCGATAATTTACTTCATTAATTTGGTCGATGCAGACTAAATTAATGGTGATTTAACTTCATAGACTGGGAGGTCGCTTGACAACAATTTGCCCAACACCTTCAACATAAGAAATGTAAATTGTTAACTTGTTTTGGGAAAGCTGATATTGTTACAAAAATGTGAAATAACATCATCAAATCCAAGTGATTTAGTGCATCATATACCTCTTAGCAATGAATGTTGGAGAATTTGGATTATTGAAGTGATTGATAATATCAACTTATATCGCCCCACACGCGAGTTTTTTCTTCTTGAAGATGTATTAGGAAGTACAATTGCATGACCAATTAGGTACACTGAAGTGGATTAGTCATAATAACAACAAAGTTGTGCTTCACTTCTTTTTTATTTCCATTTCCATTTCCATTTTTCATTTACAATCAATGTGAATTTAAGTTATCTTCAAAATCAAGAAGTTGATGGATGATTTGCTTTTGATTTGCATGCTTACTCTAAGTTTATTAATTATATCCTTATTATTTTTGTGATGTGTAGGGAGTTAATTTAATTATACAAACAAGAGAACTTTAATATGGATCGAATATTTTGTAACATTTTAATCAATTTTTTTGTAGTAGTCTATAATCTTGGAGGAGTTTTTTAGTAAGCTAATGTTCTTAGAATTATTTAGATGAACTATACTTTTTGACATATTACATTGAATCATACTCAATATTGTTTTTTATAGAAACTATGGAAAACATAATTATATGGATTTATGTGTTTTTGTTGCATAATTATTATAGATTTGCAAGTAATCAAATAAATAAAAGGCATTGAAAAAAAATTAGATGACATTTACAGCGTTCCTAAATGCACGTTGTAATGCAGCGTGCACGCTGTAAATACATACGCTTTACGATGTGAATGAGAATGCTACAAAAGACATGCGGCGTGGACGTTCTTTTACATGGCACATTGCATGCTGTAAAAAGTAGGGCTGGACATGGTTCGGTTCACCAAATCGAACCAAATTTTCGGGTATTTAATAAATGGAAGCGTCGGGTCCAAATATAATTATGGAACAATTCGGGTTCGGTTATGTTCATTTCCGTACCATAAATTAAATTTTTAACAGATTTCCAATTGTCAATTATCCGTGGTCGTGGTCAAAGGTCGCAGCTTCGATGGGCAGTTGGAGATGGGAAGTCGGACTCGGCAGTTGGCGGCTTCGATTTGGACATGTAGATATAGGTTTTCAATTTATCAAATGATTTGGGGTTAGTGAGTTGATGGTTACTGAGTGAAAGTGTTAAATTGGAATGAGAATGATAAAAACGTAAAAAACCTAAATCTTGGGCTAAGAAGAAAATTAATAATTGGGCAAAAAAATTAAATCGAAAATTGAATTTAGAAATTGGGTTGAGCTAGCTAGGCATGGACTTGACTTGGGAATTAGAGCACTACTCACTAAATTAGTAAATTTGTTTAGAAAAAATTAAAATAATTTAATTAATTCAATATAAAAAATTAAAAAAATATTTAAATTTAGTTCTTATTCGATTTTCGATTATGGGTTTAGAACCGAGATCCGAACCAAACTCGTAGGTTCTCGATTCAAATACCCGTTCAAGTTCGGTTCAGAAGTTTTGTCCAACTCCAGTAAAAAGTAAATTTTGTTGTAATGCATCTCTTTGAACCTCTTAGTCATGTTAGTTGAAAAATTTTTGTGAATATTTTTAGCCACAATTCTCATGATAGAGAATAACCTACACTATCGTAAATAGTACACACTTAGATCAATACTTTTTAAGAATTATAAATCTTCTCATGTCATACACCTTTACTGAGATTTTATGGTGAAACCCCATGCTTGACTTTTCTGAGAATTCAATAGCCATCAATATTATTCCCACCATGCACTTTGCATCTACGCCAAACCAATGCCCATGTGCTAAGTCGTTGGTCCATTAACAATGACCCATTCTATCAAGACAACTTATTGGCAAAAAACATGCCATGAGGATGAACATATTTGTCCCATAGAATATTATGGGCTGTTCTCTTTGTGTTTATGTTTTGTGTTTTGAGTGTCCATTTTGAGATTTTTGAAAATGTGTTCTTTTTGGCATTTTGAAAAATTATTTTGAAAACGCCCAAAACGCGTTTTGAAAATTTTGACTTGATTATAACTGAAAACACCCAAAACGACAAATATGTCGTTTTGGATTTTCTTTATAAATTTTTCACTTGTTTTCAAAAACGCGTTTTCGAAAACGGGAAAGAGAACGCGTTTACACTGTTTTGGAAAATCGAAAACAGAAAACGGCTTGAAAATGGTAAAGAGAACGGGGCCTTAGTCTCTTAAGGAGAAAAAATACACCGATAGAAACAATGTGATCTTTATATACCGAGTTTGAGCAATTAACCAAACACGCTCTACCCTTTTTTGGATCATTCTTTTTGGGGTACCTAGAATATCATCATTGACCAAAAACATTAATCTTTTCTCATATCATTATGCGATCCAGATTGAGCCAAAATACTATTGATTTGCACTTACTACAAGCTAAAATTGATTCTACCATCAAACTTCTCCACACTAACATTTATTTTTTGTACTTCAACGTGCCACTGCCTCATGTTCTAATACTACCACTTGCTAGGAACCAATTCCTCGATTTGTTGACGGGATCCCTGTTAAGGGAATTTTTATTTAGAGCGAAAAAAATGTAAAGATATATGAAGAATAACAACATAAAAATTTACGTGGAAAACTCCAAAATCAAAGAAAAATCACATTCTAAAATCACAAGGAATCACACATACTCCAACCCCAATCACGCCCAAAAATAACACTAGGTGAGAGTATAAAGAATCCTCAAGTGTCACTCAAAAGATACTCCATAACTATCTTATAAATTAGAATAAATAAAATACATAGGGTAAGCCTCTATTTATAGGGAAGAAAATGACGCGTTTTGTAGTTGTGGTATCCTAAAAATCTCATCATAAATAGAACATTAAAAGTCCTATTCTATTCGAAATGGACAAATACAATTTTACTCTAAGCGAGGAATGCTAAATCAAAATACCAAAAATCTCTACTATGACTTTACATTTTCCAAGGTATTCAAATAGGATTTTTTTTTTCCTTTCTTACATGTCTCCTCCAAATCAAATAAATTACCTCTACCAAGTCACTTCTCTGCCAACCTCTTTGTCACATCACTTGGAAAATTTTGGAGAACATTTTTAACCACAATTCTCATAATAGAGAATAATATTCCTACAACATTATAAATAGGACCAACACATTTTAAAATTTCAAAGTAGCTCATGTTGAACACCTTTGTTGAAAATGTATAGTGCAACCCCCACTACTTTCATAAGAGATCATCAGTGATCGACATCTATTCATAGACCCACTAACAAAAATGCATCCATGGAAACGTCTTATTGGCCAAAAACATGGGATAAGAATGAATATATTCTTTCTGTATATTATTGTTTCTTATGAAGAAAAGATACATGCTATTAGCGACAATGCTAACATGTACATGAAAAATTCAAAAATCATAAGGAATCTCACACATACTCCGACCCCAAGCATGCCCCAAAATAACACCGGATGAATATAAAGAACTCTCAAGTCTCTCTCACAAGATACTCCATAACTATCTTACAAATTAGAATAAATAAAATACAAAGGGTAAGCCTCTATTTATAGGGAAGAAAATGATGGGTTTTTTAGTTTTTAAGCAATGTGGTATCCTAAAAATCTCATCATAAACAGAACATTAAAAACCCTATTCTATTCGAAATAGACATGTTAGAAAATATAGGTTATGGGTCACCCAACTGGGGTGATCCGACTCACAAGATATCAAAAGGGTTGGAGAAGGTAAGCGCGGAGACCGAAGGTCACGAGTTAGAATCTCCTGCCAACACTTCCTCGGTCGAGCCCATCGCACAGGGTTTGCCTAGTGCGATTTATCTCTCATGTGTGGTTTGCGGGCTGTTGCACATGGAGCGAGGTTTACCCAGTGCGCACTCACGAGTAGCGGCTGCAGGTTCCTACGTAAGAAAAAAAATCTATTTTTGTTATAGGATCATTTTAAACAAGAATCTATACAATAAAAATTTTGAATTCAAATCCACAACTCCCTATAGCCTTCCATAACTCCCATAATAAAACTTTCAATTTTTGTCTAGCAATGGAGAGAGAAAAATATGTTAGAAAATAAGTGAAATTCGTATAGAAATTTACTAAAAAATAGAAAAGTGCCTACAACCACATATATGGCATGAAAACTTGCAAAATTAGGTATTTAGATTGTTGTTAATAATTCCATTCCATTATGATAGCAATTAGGACCATTGGAGAACAAGAAAAATTAGATTTTAGATTTCTGAAATGCAAGTGATTAAATCACATAAAGAACTTGGAATTCATCATTTCAAGTAAAAAACTTGACTTGAAATTCACGTTAAAGTATGCTTCGAATCACTTCAAGACAACTACAATCTTGCTCTAATTGAGCAATACCAAGTCAAAGTAGATGACTTTACATTGCCCAAGGTATTCAAATAGGAATTTTTTCATGTCTCCTCCAAATCAAATAAATTACCTCTACCATAGTCACGTTCTTTATCACGTCACTTGGAAAATTTTGGAGAGCATTTTTAACAACAATTCTCATAATAGAGAATAATATTCCTACAACATTATAAAGAGTATACGTACTTAGAACCAACACATTTTAAAATTTCAAATCGGCTCGTGTTGAACACCTTTGTTGTAAATGTATATTGCAACCCCCACGACTTTCTTGAGAGATCATCGGTCATCTACGTCTATTCGTAGACCCACTAACAATAACACATCAATGGAAACTTATTGGCCAAAAACGTGCGATAAGAATGAATATATTCTTTCTATATGAAAGTCAAGCTGGGGTCGACCCTAATAACACCTATATGAGAGTGAATAGGTGTAAATGCGGAATTAAAATTATTGTCAATTAACATTGCAACAAGTTACAATAATTAATTAATCTAGATCCAGTTCACATGAATTAACGACCCTATGTTGAATTGTCGATTTGTATGAAATAAATTACGTAAACAACACAAAGAGTTGATAATGGAGAAAACCCTTAACTGGATAAAAATTTCAGGACCAAGCAAGAAGTATCCACTATAGACAATATGAACTTACAGTAAGATCCAATCTAGAATCCTCATTAGACTCACTGATTTAATTCCTGCAATTTTCAAGACACACTGGACGGTGCTTCCTCGTTCCAGATCTTCTAGAATTGTATATTTTCCTATAGATCAACCAAGAACTCCTCATTCTTATAATTTTCTTGGGCTCCTAGTCCACCTTCCCGAATCTCAAAAAAGCTATTTAGGAAGTAGGTGTTCCGATATGAAGTTTCAATGGTTTCTCCAAAACCCGTGGTTGATTGATTTCAAGAATCAAATTATTAATATCAATGCTTGGATGTGTTCTCGGATTATGGAATGATGTTATGAGGATGTATTATAATGATCAAAATACATGAAAAATATAATAGGCATTGAGTATTTATAATATGAGATATTTAGGTAGTATATGATAGATAAAACTCTTGAAAATCGCGAATTAGGGTTTCATGGAAAACACAAACGCTCGATGCCAGTTTAGAGCCAGCGAACGACAAGCAGGCGATAGACGAACGATTATGATTCTATTTTGGACACTTAAGCATAAGTTTGGCTATAAGCTAACGTAATTCTGATGACTTTTTCTCCTTATACTATATTTGAACCCAAGACTTCCAATCCAACTAAACAACTACCAATCAATTTCCTTGACTTTTACAATTTTTTTAATACAATTTTTTGTTTATAGAATTACCAATACAATTAAAAAACTAACACTATATATTATTGTTTCTTGTGAAGAAAAGATACACGCAATTAGTGACAATGACAACATCTTCATTTTTTGACTTCAGACAATTAGCCGAACATCCTCTATCCTTTTTTGGGACAAATTTTCTTGTGGTGCCCAGATTGTCAATTTCGGCCAAAAATAGGATTTAATCTTATTTTTTTCCCCAATCCTGTGCGATCCAAATTGAATCGAAATATTATTGACTTGCACTTGCTACAAGCTACAATTAATTCTCCCATCAAACGTTTTTGAGTAACCTAACATATATATTTATTACTTGAACACTCCGAACAACCTGATGTTTTCCTTGGTAATAATTGATAACAATTCATCGATTGTCCATAGGATCTTTATTCAAAGAATATATATATATATATTTTCGATTTTGTGTCGTTTTAGTATTGAATTTTACTTAACTTGGTTAATTTTATTTTATTTCGGTTTTGAACTCATTTCTAAGCAATTGAAAAAGAAAGGGGGATCAATTGACCAATTGATGGAAGTTTAAGGACTAATATGCATTTGAGTAAAAGTTGAAATACTAAAATCGAAATAATTTAATGTGGAGGACCAATATGAAAGAAAAAATGAAGAAAATGATTAAAATGAAAATTCGAGAAAATTTTATAACTGGCAGCTGCCCAGTTATAAAGGTTGGGCGGCCACCCGAAAATTAAACTCAATTATAGGGGTACTTGATATGCCTGGGTAGCCGCCCCGTGTATTACTGGGAGCTCGTCCAGGCCAATTCGGCTAAGAAAATTATGTTTCCTTCAGAATTCAATTTCAACAAGGAAACTTTTGTTTGCATCATGATAGGTACAATTTTTATAGATCTTTTGGAATTCTTTCAAGGGAATATAAATACCATCTCTCAAAACATAATTAGGATGTGGAGAATTAATTGCAAAAAAAGGCAAATAACAAATCAAGATCAAATCCAAAAGTTCAAGATCAAATTCAAGAATTTTCGGGTGATGAATAACATTTATATCTTTTGCTTTCTTCTTCATAACATATTAGACTAGATTTATTTGTGCTAGTAGAATGATGAACCACGTAATATGAATTTTTAATCTTTATTTTTACATGACATTGAAAACACATTTTTGGATATTGAATGATTTATATGATTTTATTTATATGATTTTCTTTTCTCAACAATTATTGTGCACGATAATTGTGTAAATGTAGTGGCCTATTTTATGCTTTCGAAAGAAGAGAAATAAATTCGACGTATATTAATTGTCATATGGTGCAATAGGGAATAAAAATATACCGCTATGCTCTTTGTGAATCTGTAAGTGTTCATAAAAAAATATGCACTTTTGTATCCATCAGAGAAATATAGTCGAGTAATATATGAGAGTATGTTTAACATTTCTCGAGAAAGATTGTTATATAAAATAGGAACATTGATTTGTCAAAATTCAATCGTGTTGTCAAAGTGTAGAACTAAAGTTAAAATGGATTATTGCATGGGAATTCGGGATCCTAATGCATTTATCATCTATTAAACACATCATTTGCATTTAGAATAATTTGAATTTAGTTTAGTTACTTTGCTCATAGTTAAATAAGTAGATTATTTTAGTCATAATTTTGTTACAAACAAACAAACAAACAAGCACATCACATTATTCTTGTTTCGATTAAGGTCGCGATAATTAAAATTGAACTAAAACAATCTTTATGAAACAATACTTGGACTCAAAATTCACTTTATTGCTTTTTAACGAACCTTACACTTGCGGTGATTTTAATTCGAAATATATTTTCGTATACAACAGATATTTCATTATATGAAAAATTTGTGTAATTATATAGAATATCTCATACCCCCAAACTCCAAAGCAAACCCTAAAATAATATCGGGTGAGACTAAAAGATTCAGAAGTCTCATCTTTAAGATAGTCCATAAAATATCACAAATTGGGATAAATATCACACCAAGGGTAAGCCTTTATATATAGGTATATAAAATGATGGATTTCTAGTTTCTAATCAACGTAGGATTCTAAAAATCTACTTATATATAAAACAAAAAAAAATCCTATCATATTGAAATAGACAAAAGAAAATCATGTTTTAATTGGGTAATACCAAGTCAAAATTGTAACCCTGTGCTTCGACGATGGAAAATGAAAATGCGAATTAGAAGAAGTCGTGGATATCATTTCCGATACTTGCATAGGTTTTTGATAAGTTGTGACCTTACATTTATTTTGTGACTTGCTGTTATTTCTGGAAAGTATTAGAACAATCTCTACATATGCACCTCAAGGAAATGCTTTCTTTCACGACCTCCACAAAGGAATTATTAACATGGCGAAGAGGAGGTCTAAAGCCATATGGCTGGTTAACAACATTATACTAGGGAAAAGGCACCTTAAGAGAGTGAAGTTAAGGTTGATACCTCTACCAACTATGCTACTAACCGACCTAATGAGGTTCCATTCAACTTTCCTCAAAATTACGAACTGAAATACATACATCAGAGATTCATAAGTGTCTTTGATAGATTAAGCCATGGAAGGCCTAGATATAGGCAGGTTAAACATCCTTATGCGCTTAGAAATTTGCAGCAAGAACCACCTCAGTTTGAAAGATAAAATGAACATATTCGTGTCATCTTGCCTTAGAATCCTCCACTTAGGAGGCTCCAAAGAAGGGCACAACAGGCCCGAAATCAAGCATGTACGTCCCAACCAAATTTGGAACCTCAAGTCAAAGAGAATGAAGATTCTGATGAACCACAAAGGTCTTGCAACATCGATGATGATGATGACAACTTGCCATTTTCCCAAAAAATTAGGGATGTCCCTGTCCCAAGCCACTTCGTGCTTCCTAAAATCCCCAAGTATGATGGAAGAGGCGATCCAGCAAAGCATCTCAATAGCTTTAAAACCTACATGAGCCTAAGGGGTTCCACTTCCGCTATGAAATGTAGAGCCTTTCACTTGACTCTAAGTGGGGTAGTTGAAGTGTGGTATACTAGGCTTTCAGAAGTGAGCATCAGAAGTTGACCAGATTTCAAAAAAGCTTTCCATAAGCACTTCACAACTAGCAAAGATGGCGAATGTCCAATACAACGCCTCCAAGACATAAGGCAGTCACAAGAAAGGTCATTGAAAAGCTTTTTATCCCATTTTACTGATAAAATGACCTACTAAAATTGATAAGGCATGAGATTATCAATGAAGAATTGAACTATCATCGTAATAGGGTCAATCAGGGACTTCCACCCCCTCAAAGACAAGGAGAAAGATGCCATACCTCCTATTTTATGGAGTACCAGGTCGAACAATCAACCACCCTCAATTCAGGACAAGCACTGACTACAGCCATGTTGAATGCAATTTCAACCTTGGCTTATGAGGAAATCAACCCCAGCACTAAGACACACCAAGGAATGCCTATCGAACAATGTCCTCAAAGGAGAAGAGGTAGGTGACGAAGTTTAAAACCTAGAAATAGTGACGAGACTCCTTTCTACTGCACCTACCACCTACAGCCATAACACGATTGACTACATGGACATTACCTTACACCCACAACCTGATAACTAAAGAAAGAACAGACGCCCACAAGGAGATGCAACTCCTAGGCAAGATCAACAACCTAGAGAGTTGAGGCCACGTTTCCCGTTTAAAATGACGCTCATTGGAGGAGAGAAAATGATGGGGAGAGGCCTAGGGATGATCAAAGGCAAAGGAGGAGCCTTCCGACCAACATGGCAGGGAACTTATTCGAAAGATTGACACAATCTTCGAAGGCCCTTATGTCGGGGAAAATTTAAAAATACGCAAAGGAACTATGTAAGGGAAGCCATGGATCTCCTAATGACAAGCTTCATAATCAACAACAGTCGACCTTTAACTACCTGAGGGGTACAGCCCATTACTTTCACACAAGACGATGCAGCTGACTTACACTATCCACATTGTAATGCCTAGGTGGTAATGGCCATTGTAGCATTAAATGACCTTAAAAAGGTTGTCAGTGGATCATCAGAGTTCGGTTAATATCATATTTGGGGTAACCTTTGATATAATGGAAGTGAACCATGAGCTAACTTCTATGAGCTCCCCATTGTATAGCTTAACTCACGATAACATCATCTCATGGGAAAAACATCACTCTAGCTGTAGAGATAGGAACTGAACCATTGACTGTTCATCATTTTATGGGTGTTTGCTAGTGAACAACAGCTGTATCTATCATGGGGTACTGGGAAGACCAGCATTAAAAGAGTTATGGGTTGTTGTGTACATTCACCACTTGTGCATGAAGTTTCCTACTGAAAATGGCATTGCCACTGATAGAGGCAATCAAATAAGTGCAAGGAAGTTTGAACTTCTTTAGGAAGATAGAATCTAGGGATGTCAATGTAATTTTGATAGACACCGACATGAACGACGACCCTGAATAAGGAAAAGTCGTCGAAATGGTGAATATTTCTAAAGAAGAGGCGGTTTCTGAAATGATAAGAGCTCCTCAAGAATGGAGAACTACTGAAGAAGTAGCTAATTAAATGAACTAGATTCTCACATCATTGATTACGAAATTCAAACAGTCTAGGTGGAAGAGTTGGAAAGTTTTTCAGTGGATCCCTCCAAATTCTTGCAGGATGGAAAATAATTTACCAATGGAGGTTAATGAGAATTTGAAACGCTTCTTATGCGAAAATTTGGATATCTTTTTTTGGAGTCATGATGACGTGGTTGGCATCGACCCAAATGTTAGTTTTCACCACTTAAAGATTGATCCTAAAGTTACCCTGTATCGGCAGAAAAAGAGGGCCCTCAACTTAGAAAGGTTTGAAGCCCTAAGGGATGAAGTAAAGAAGTTGATTTACAATAGTTTTATTTAAGAATGAACCTATTCGAAGGGGTATCTAACCCTATCTTTGTCAAAAAACATAATGGTAAATCGAGGGTATGCATAGATTTTACCAATCTAAACCAAGCTTGCCCTAATTACAGTTTTTCGCTTCTACGAATAGATCAGCTCGAGGCCATGTATCAAAGATTGTTAACAAGATATTTGCAAATCTTATTGGAAAGACAATGGAGGTATACGTGGACGATATGCGGGTGATATGCCTGAGAATAAACGATTATGTTGAGCATCTCGACGTAATCTTTTAAATACTACGGAGGTATAGGATGAGGCTATACTCCAGAATGTGCGCATTCGAAGTTGTCTCAGGGAAGTTCTTGGGCTATATTGTCAACTAAAAGGAAATAGAAGCGACTCCTAGAAAGATCAAAGCCTAATCGAAATAAGGTCGTCCCAAAAGCCTAAAGAGGTACAAAGCCTCATTAGGCGCGTAGTAGCCTTAAGCCACTTCGTCTCAAAGGTGACTGATAAGCCCTTCTTTAGGGCTCTAAAGGGAGGAAAGAAATTTTAGTGAGCAGAGAAGTGCGAAGTAGCATTTCAAGAGCTAAAGAAGCACTTGGGTTAGGCTCCCCTTCTCTCCACGCCTAAGATTGACGAGTCCCTACAACTATACTTGGCAGTTACCAACAACGCTATTAGCTTGGTACTTGTAATGGAGGAATGTGATCACCAACTACCTGTTTATTATGTAAGTAAAGTACTTCTGATAGCAAAGACCCACTATCTAGACATGGAAGCGCTGACCTTCTCTTTGGTGACTACTTCCCAAAAATTGAGGTCATACTTTCAGGTCTACACAATACAAGTGCTAACCAACTTCTTACTCAAGCAAGTGCTCCAGAAGCCTGGCACTTCAGGAAGAATGCTAAAATAGGCTGTAGAACTTAGTGAGTTCGACATTGTGTTTAAGATAAGGGCCGCCATCAAAGGCCAAGCCTTAGCAGATTTCATGGCAGAGTTCGCCCATATTACAGAAATGGAAGAGGAAATGGAATCATCCTTAGAACCTGTTTATTGATGGTTCCTTTGGAGACACAGAGTTTGGGAAATGAGTAGTCTTAGTTAGCCCAGAAGGATATAAGCTTAATTGTGCTGTGAGTTTTGGATTCAAAGCTACCAACAATGCAGCAGAATACGAGGCCCTTCTAGCTGGCTTTAGATTGGCTAAGGCGATACAAGTTAAGAGGATAATTATCAACAGTGACTCCTATTCAGTAGTAAACAGGGTTAATGACAATTTCTCTATCACGAAAAGAGCAAATCCATATATTTGAAGTTGATAATGGAAGTTGTTCCATCCTTTGAAAAGTTCGAATTGACATAAATCCCATGCATAGAAAATGTCCATGCTAACGCTTTCCGAACTGCTCATTGTTGTGCCTATAGAACCTCCCTAGACCTTCCATTTCTAAAGGTGAAGAGGTGATGTGGGTTGAAAATACTCCTTCATGGATGTAGCCTATCATAGCATTCCTTAAGGATCAAGCGTTGCTCTCTGACAAAGAGGAGACACAAAAGGTTAGAAGTTGAGCTGCACATTTTGTTTTTTGGATGATGTACTATATAAGCGATTTTTTTTCCCTACCTCTCTTTTGATGCATAGGTGGCTAGCATGCTACCTATCTGCTCCAAGAAATTCATGAAGGAGATTTTGGTAATTGCACAAGAGGATGGGCTCTGGTACAAAAGGTATTGGGGTAGGAAAACTACTGGCTTACGTTGAAGAAGGATGCACATCAGTTTCTGAAAAGGTGTGACAAGTGTCAACACTTCGCTACAATACTAAGACAACCTTCCCAGAAGCTTATTGTTGTCTCCAGCCATGACCATTTGCCAAATGGAAAATTGATATCATAGGACCCCTACCTAAGGGAAAGAGCAGTGCCAGCTTCACTATACTCGCTATTGACTACTTTACTAAGTGGGTGGATTTGTTCCTTTGGGAAAATAACTGAAGCAAACACTTTCAAATTCTTAATAGAAGAACATTATTTGCAATTTTGGCATCCCTCACTCAATTGTGTTCGACAATGGGTGACAATTTGATAATAAAAAAGTCAGGGACTTATGTGAGGAATTAGGAATGAATAAACACTTCTCCACTCCCACCACCCTCAAGCCAATGGGCAGGTGAAAGCCATCAGTAAAACCATCAAACAAAAGAAAGTTGGATGCTTCTAAGGGGGCTTGGGTGGATGAGCTACCCCGGGTTCTATGGGCTATCCGAACAACTAGTAGGACGGCTACAGAAGAATCTCATTTCTCTATGGCTTACGGAGCAGAGGCTATGAGCTCGATTGAAATAGGTCTACCATCTCCTCGTCGCTTATAGTTGAACGAAATATCTAATGCGAGTTGAGGAGGTGTGAACTTGATTTCCTAAATGAAAGGAGGAATGAATCCCAAGTGAAGTTAGCTGTCTACCAATGAAAGATGATCCCATACTACAATTCTAAGGTAAAAAAAAAGTCCTTTTGTGTAAGTGACCTTGTATTGAGAAGAGTATTCCTAACTTCTAAAGAGCTAGGAGTAGGGACTTTTGGTCCCATCTGAGAAGGTCCATACCACATCAGAGAAGATGTTCGGCCTAGAACCTATAGGATCAAAAATTTAGATGGTAAGGCATAGCCTCATCCTTGGAAAGCAGAATACCTAAAGAAGTATTATTAGTAAAAAGTGTGTAAATACTCTGTTCATGTACGGTTTGTTTAATTCAATAAAAGTAGCCATGTTAAAACTCTTAAAAGAAAAGTACCTTTTAGGGACAACGTTCCTGGGAAAATCCTCTACCTGTTGAGCCATTCATTAGGTAAGGAAGCGTGGGCACTTTGACGAAGAGATGGAACCTAAAATGGACCGCTTTCTTACTCGTCGAAGTGAATTGCACATGCCCCCAATGACAAAAATCATAAGGGAAGCCTCTGCAGGATGAATCATTTAACCCTATGCTGAGGAAAGATAAAGTAAAAAAAAAAAGAAGGGGGGTAAAAATATATCCCTAACTTCTAACACTGGTACAAATTATGATTAAAAATGAGTCTTAACAAAGGCTAAAGCACATAAAAAAGCAGTAACACAAACAAAATTCAGAAAGTAACATTCAGTCAAGCAATACAAATGTAAAAAAGAAGATGTCATTCTTTAATTTTTTTACAATAGGGACATAAGCCAATTACATTGGAGAAATAAAAAAGAAATTATAGAATTCTAAGCAGCAGGTGGGGGAGTGGGATTAGTGCCAATGAAGAGAATAATGGCATTGGAGGCAATAGCTTCAGAGGTTTCATTGTCCTCACCGGCTTCATCTTCAATTTCGATTATGTGGCTACCCTCTATAGGAGTCTGAGGCTCTTTTTGTTCTCTCTCATCCAAGTATTCCGACCTTAACTCAGTGGTGTTGAAAGATGAGTGTACCACAATCCATTCTACCATCTCAGTGTAAGCAAACCTCCTCTAATATTTAGTAAATCTCTAATACTCCTCGATTAGGTGAAATATAACTATATACTGCTTCACAATATCTTTGACAGACCTTCTCCTAACACATTCTACTTCTTCGATAAGGCTAGAAACTCTGGAGTTGAGTTTTTCTACCCGCTGCTTCAGTGCATTATTTTTCTTATTTGACTTTTCCAAGGCCTTAGCAGTCAACTTTTGGTGTACATCAGAAGTCCCCACTCGCTTAGTCAAGGAAGCCACTTTACGTTGGGACAAGTGGACTTCCTTCTTCAAATTTTCAATCTTTTCTAAGGCAAATATGAGTTTCATAGACTCCTCAGCTTGCTGTTTCTTAATAACCTCAGCATCAGTCTTAGGCTTTTTTGGCTGCTTCCTCGACCTAGTAGGTCTTATTTGAAAATTCTTTATTTTTCTTCTAAAGGTTTTTATAAAGGACTTCAGCCTTTATGGCAATTCCAAATGCCCACCCAGTCTGGCTCACCATTATAGCAAAGACGTTAGCTGAATCACTGGACTCGACGAAGTTCTTCCGTATATCCATCAAGTATTTGTGAAGTGTGGCGGTTGCTATTTAGACTCCTAGAGGACGAATGGATAGGGTTTTCGGAGCCAATCATTGCTCATCTTTGGTGAGGAGAGCTTCTTCCAAGGAGGTGCCTTGTCTGAAGTAGTAGAAGTATCACTTGATACTTTATCTTTCTTCGAAGACCCATGCCTTAGAGGCTATACTAAAAATAGTCTCTTTTGCACTCCCTACTGCAACAATTGATGCTGCTATCAAAATTTCCCCAGCTGGGACTTCAGATTGAGGAGACAGAATGGTGGTTGACCCTCCTTCCCCAATGGAAAAGAACTACTTTATTTTTCTCCTTGTCTTTGGAAGGGGGTCGTCCATGACTTTCATTATCAACACCTCCCTTGCTGACCGTCTCCATCTTGTTCCTCACCTGCTTGGTAGCAGCAGATGAGAGCCTCAACCCCTTTTTCCTGGTAGTGGAGGTCACGACCAAAATGGAACCATGTCTGGGTGGGGTACTTTCTCTTGTTGAAGTTTTCTGCTAATAGAAGAACAATATAATCAACATAAGTATCGCTCTACAAGCAATAACGAAACTTTCTATGTTACCTCTTTAGGCTATTAATTCGAACTATTCAAAAAATCGACGAACAACTATTAATCGGTCGAACTCTTGAGAAGATAACCGACGAAAGATAGGTATCATCTACAATACCCAACTCAGTTTAGGTTAATTCAAAGCGATCTACTGATCCTGCAAAAGAAAGTGGAAACGTTAGAATTAAACTAACTGAAAGGAAAATACAGTTAAATGTGGGACACTCATGAGCTTTTGGGCAGGCAAAGTTACCCCTTCAGAAGAAACTCACTGACAGCTACGCATCCTTACCTAGGAAAATAGGCTCGATCATCAAGAGAGAGTGCTAACAACTTTATGATGTAGGGTATGCAATACTTCTCCTTAATCTCTACCGGTCAGATGCAGTTACTTTGGAAGGAATTTTTGCTTTCCCAACCTGTGTCATAGACTACACGACTCTCTTTTGTGGGCAACACACTTTGACCAGCCATAATGGCTTGAACAAGGTGAGAGGTGTTAGTTATTGTAACCCTAATCTCAGAAGCGACTGTACTAAAGTCTACGTCCCTCGTCATAAAGGAAGAAGCCATGAAATTCAAAATCACTCAAGTTGAAGATACTTACGAAGTCAAACAACAAAATCATTGAATAAAAATTGTTAGAGTTCATGAAAATGGCAGGAAGCAAATTTCAACAAGTTGAAGAGTTAGAGAGTTTTGGGAGTATAAAAATTTCATTTTTTGCAAATTAAAGAATCAAAGAACTAAAGGATTTGCCTTTTATTGGAAGAGATCATCAAACTTGAACCGTTAGATCTGAATCCTAACTATTCAATCGTCCATTTCATATTCAATCTGAGCCACTCATTGCATTTGCCGTTTTGAATTTTACAGTCCAGATTAGGGCGTCGACTCATTCGCGACATTGCGTTTGTCCCTTAAAAAACACGTACATAACAGTCATTATTTCTCTTTAATATGGCGATAGTTGCGTGTATGGAAAATTGAACTATTTCAGCTATCTTTTCTTTAAAACGTACAAGATGGCAAATCATTTGGGCACAATAATTAAGGACGCCTCGTGTTCCTAATGTTTCAAAAAACACGCTCCTTCAAAGTTAATGCATTATAACTTCAGCAATTAGCAGAGGTGCACTACCTCATATTCAACATGAATAGCTTAAGCAAGGCATCAAAGGCACAAAATCACTTTGGAGAAAATAACCTTGGATAAATAGACCTCAGTTGATGCTCCCTAGTCTTCCACAAAATCAGAATTATCAAGTACACAGCTTCAGACAACACACTCGATAAATATTTCACGCAAGTCATAAAGCTTTACTTTCAATTGTGGTGTTGTAGAATTAACCACCCTAATAAATAAATTTATAAAAGAAGTCCATGCATTACATGAATAATCATGCATAGACTTGGGGCACTATTATTATATCTCGCCACTGAGGCTCCAAGTGAAGACCACGTCATAGTCCATGTGGAAATATGAGTCAGATATGACAAAGTAAACAAAGACCCAATTGGTCAAAGTAAAGAAATCAGAGAAGAAGCCGATGCTCTCTGTTTTGAATCTCCATTTTGACAAAACTCTCGCTCAATTCGAAGTTCCATTGCTGCCTTTTAGAGGATCTACATGCAATCTTTAGAAATAATTAATGTAACGTTTGTAATAATGATTGTTAGGGTTGTCAGCCTAGGATGTAGGGTGGCTGCCTGTTATCAATATAATAATACATGGCAGACTGAGTGATGTAAGGCTTTGACCTGGGAGATAAGGCCACGTGATTCTTATCCAATGACTACCATTTCGACTATAACTTTATAAATAAGCAACTCTTGCAACATTTGAATCTAAAACAACTCTTGATACTAAAAACCACATTCAATCTTCTCTCTTGCTCATTTCATATTTATGCGCTTGAGTTAAGATTATTCGTATTTTAGTTGCATTGTATGTGATTGTTTGTTTATATGCAATCATCTTTGATTATATTACCGGTGCTCAAACATTTTGGTCTCATGTCATAGAACATCTCCCATGTCTATAAATGCTATCATTTATGGTCTAAATTTACAGTTAAAACGTGTTGAAATTTGTTTGTGTGGATGCAAGTGGGCCCCACAAAAAAAGGGTCAATAGTTACCATAATCCATTTGTATAGCCTTTAAACTGAAGAGTTCCCTTTAGTCATTGAATTGGTGTTCTGTAGGTTTTCTGTGATATAGTTACGTGTTGAAATGGTAATTTCGATCCGTCTTTAATTGGTAATGTTCATGTTGTGTAGATGTAAGATCAAATTGAAGAGAGAATACTTAAGATAAGACGAATAAAAATCCAATATTTTAATTAATAATTTCTAAAATACCTCACTACTACAAGAAACTATAGTTTTCCCGACCAAGTAAAAAATAGCAGGTGAAAAGGCTCTTGTATTGACTAAAAAAATTGCTTAGTCCATCATATCTTTGCTGACCAGTGTTACTTAACGAAATAGAAATAGTCAATAAAAATCATCTTTTCCGATCAACTTTTTCTGATTTACCAAAAATTATACATTGAAAACAATATTTACCGACCAACATAATTAGTAGTTTGATAAGTGTAATTTTTATACTTATTCGTAGCGCTAAATCAT
>CAIGRP010130557.1:0-11604 GCA_903798385.1 Fraxinus cuspidata
GTTTTTTAAGATGGCTTCAGCCTCTATGCCACACCAAACGCCTTCCTCGTTTGGCTCACCATCGTAGCAAAAATGTCGACGTCGTCGCTGGTCTCCACATACTTCTGAGACTTCTCCATCCAGTACTTGTGAAAAGTTGGACTTCGGGAGGGATGAGTTGGAATGCCTCTGGAGCTAGCTCGTCGATTCTCTTTTGCAAGGGGAGTTTTGTCCTTGCAGTCTCGGAAGTGGTGGAGTCACTTGTAGCTCTCACCTTCTTAATAGTTCTTGTCTCTGGGGCTCCACAGCAGATGGCCTCTTCTGCCCCCAGAGGCTACAGTAAACGACGATGCCATCAACTTCTTCCCCACTAGGACTTTGGAGCAAGGAGGAGGAATATCAATTGAGCTCCCCACCCTGGTGGTAGAGACTCTGAATTTCTTCTTGGGTTCCTCCACCACAAAATTTTTCCCCTTGTTTGCATGGGAAGTCACCTCTCATCCTCTTTAGCCACCTCTCAGCAGACTTTGTCAATTTTGTCCCTCACCTATTTGACCGCCACGTGAGGGCTTCAGGCCTTTTTTGGCCTAGGTGGAGGTGGCTGTAAGTATGGTGGCCATGTCTAGGGTGGGGTGCCTCATTTGCTCGAAGTTTTCTACAAAAAAAAAAAGAAGAACAAAGTCAAACACAATTAAAAGTAGGAAAGCTAAGCTAAAAACAAAGTATAAAGATGAGGTTATCCCCTTCTTGGCCATTGGACAGAAAACTTCAAACAATCGTCTGGAAAGGATTAAACGATCAAAATTGCAAGACGATGAGGGTTGGCCGTAGATATCTGTCAGAATCTCTCAGTCACTCTTACTCAAGTCGAAGCGTTTGACCAACCTTGCAAGGCAACATAAAAATGTTAAGTATCAGGTTTAATCTGTCAGTGAAAAGGAAAAGGAAAAAGACACTCACTGGGTTCAGAGTAAGAGGTTATGAATTTAACGTGAGGCACAATGTACCCCTCACACTCCTGCTATTTCCCTTTGACCTAGAACGCTTTCTATCCTTTGATGGAGGAGGGTAAGCCCAGGACAAAGGGAGAGTGTGCCCCCCACGGGCGTAAGGAGTACCATCCCGTTGAATCTCCATTTCCTAAGGATCAAGGTTGGAAAATGGTTTGAAAAACGTGAAGGGGCATATCCTCGCCCATTGAAGTTTCCTTCCATAGGAAGAATGCCCCCACAAGTTGGGCCCAAGAATTAGGGACAAGCTAGGTGGGGGTTAGCCCGTACAACCTAAGAACGACCCTAAAAAATGATGTAAAGGCAGGCGAAGCCTGGCCTTTAGAAAAACCACGCTAATGGCGACGCAACCTTGCATCGAAAAACAGGTTCGCTCATTAGGAGCTAGGGAGAGGAGTTCGATGTCGTATGGGACTCTATATTTCTCCCTAAGGTTTACAAGGTGGGTTGGATCTACGGATGATGGGATTTTAGCTCCACCCCACTCTATATCAATGTCCCTCTTACCCAGCGGATGGAAGCGCACTACGTCTAGCCTCCATGACCTTAACGAGGTCGACAGTATTGGTGATTTCAACCCCCATCTCACTGGCCAGTTCACTCAAATCGACGTTCCCTCAGCAAACATGGAAGAGACCATTGATTAAAGATTTTTCAAAGATAAGAGTTTATAAAAATACTTACGAGATTTTTTATTAAAGTGTTGGAAGAAGAACTATCAGAAAATAACAAAGGTGTTGAGAAAAGCGGGAAGAAAAGAAAACGAACTCGAGAATTGAGAAGAATTCGAAGATTCTTGAGAGAACTTGGAGAAAATTCAAAGTTTGTTTGAAGAAAGATAAGGCTAAAATCGTGAAAATGAATAGAGATTTTTTTACCAAAGATGTTTGCCTTTTATAGGTGGAAGCTCTTAATCTCATCCTGTGGATGACGATCCGGGTCATCTAATCGTTCATTTGGAAATTAGATCCGAGCCACTCAAATACATCTGCCTATTCATCTTTTACGGCTCAGATCAGGGCGTCTAATTCATGTGGCCTCATGAGACTAAAATTCGTAAAATGTGTGGGAGGCAACCAACGTTACGCATTAAATGTGGCGATACATTTGAAGATTTTTCTGAATTGACTGATGTAACACTTGTAATTAACCCCTTATCAGTATTTTAATTGTGTGAATAAACAATGATGTGAAGCCTGAGTTAAGGAGATGAGGCAATGTGGTCCTGATCTTACGAACACTACGTCGGCCAATGCGATAGAAATAGGTTCTCTTTGTAACTCGGAAGAGGTTGGATCTTTGAAAGTTAAAATCTTGTGTTCTTGATTATTGAAGTAAACAAATAATTTTTACAAATATTCGAGCAATCATCTTTCCTTCGAAATTTTTTTCGATAGATACAAATCTTAACTTGTAATCTAACACTCATAAACACATGTCATCTATCATTCCACATACTCCTATTTAGCCTTTGGTTTTCGTCGAATAGATTGGATCTTGATTAGTGATCGTTGTTAGCGCGATCATCCTCGTTACACCCGCTGGAACTCGAACACTTTTGTCTCTTGTCGTAGGGCATCTCCCGCATTCACGTCCATTTTTTCTTACCATCTCGCAGATAGAAACGCGCCGGAACTTGCTTGATGTGGCGAGAGTGGGCCTGTCATCTGTTGGCTCATTTTTCGGGGTCAACAATTATTATTATTATTATTATTATTATTATTATTATCTCTTTCATGTTATGAATTTCAATCGCTATAGAGGTTTATTTATAGGCAAAAATTCAATATCCAAGTGCACGTCAAATTAGGTCTAAATTTTTTGGTATAATAATTGCACATGTAGTTTCTGAACTTCAATTACAATTGTAATTAAGTCCAAAATTTTTCAAGTGATTATAATTGAGTCCAAAATTTTTTCAAACTACCATAGGGATCTGATTGGATGTATATTAATCAAACTCCAATAATTAGATCTCATCTAAATGATCATAGATCATGCAATCTAATAATTAGTCTTTATTTTTTTTTCACTAAATGCACAAGATTGCAATCTTGGAATACATAAGATTACAGAAGTTAAAATCTTTGTCATACATTTGTCTAACATGTTGTATATGTATTACGTATCGGTATAAACATCTTGTCCTTCTAATTATTTCCACTAACTTAAGTGAAATGATCACATATATCGAATTTTATCCATTGCTATAATTAATGATCTTAGATTTATAAACGCTGAAAAGAAAAACACTTTAATAGTCACTCATCAATTTTCTAAGGCGACGGTTCTCTATGCAAATTTTCTAATTCGTGTTCTCTACTCCATTCATTATCAAACTTCCAATTCACCAAGATATTTGACAAATGAAATTGATTTAACCTATTCATAAATTAAAGAACCATTAAATTCATGAAAAGATATACATTATATCTTTTAAAGGGATTTAGTTAATATAGCCAACAAACAAGTAGTATTTAATTTTTCGTACGATCATGCTATATAATTAAACTCAAAATTTGATCCCTTTAATACACTTCAAGTGTTCTAGTGTCACCTTTTACTATTTTGTGGTAATGATAAATCACAAACTCGAATAGTTAATCAGCCAACACTAAAACTTTTCAGTACGATGTGTCAACCATTATGCATTGGTTGTAAACAAATTATTCATTATCAAAATGTAAGTTATTTTACACTGCTTCTCAATGTAATTATCCAACTTGTACTATCACAAGCGATCATATATTCGTATGCTCAATATTAAATTAATGCAATAACACAAAATAAGAAAAAAAAATTTATAAATAAAATATTATTTTATCACAACAAAATATACAATTTGATCATGTAACCCAACATGTTTAACCTCTCATACGTTGCAGCAAACAAGATTTCAAGGAGTTATTTTATGTTATTATCTTAGTGTTGACCTTTAAATGATCAACAAATTCCTCTCACCTAACCAACCATGATTTTTCCTTCCTAAACTTACTATTTTGTTGTTCAGTGGGGAGCAAGAAGAGAAATGACTATTTAAGATGAATTTATTTCAAATTCAACATAACATCTTCATCTTCAATTGCCCCTATTTGTACATTCTATTCAGCTTTTTGTGGTTGATGGGTCTTTCTTACTAGTAAAATGTGGCCATCCTTGATTGAATAAATTCTCACTAATTCTATTATTTTATCATGTCCTATTTACCAACTATCATTTCATTTTTGCTTAAGTATATTGGTTCACATTATTTAATGTCACTTATAAGGTTTCCCAAATGAGTGCTTTTAACTCATTTTGAGTTCGCTTGTGTTTTGTATTTCTTTAGAGTGATCGCTCAGGCAAATATTTCATATATAAACAAATAGTCCCTAAATTCCTAGTCCAATAATTTATATTAGGCTTTAGGACTTGATTTAGATTTTTGAGCGAGCCTAGTTATGAATGTTCATCTTTTTATCCTCATCTTTTACGAGCTCTTGCAATATGTGAACTTAAATTTTATTATATCTATTTTGGTGTTTCGATATTTTGGGGAAAGTGCAAGGTTGGATATCTAATCCATAAAAGTCCTTGACGTTTGAGCTTAGATATTTATGTTAAGTAGCGAACTTGTAGACTTTGAGATAAAGTATATGTATTGTAATTTCCAAAGTCATCGTGTGCATTAATGATAAATAATGTGTGATTAGATGAAATGACTCATTAATAATTGTCCCTTTTATATGTATTTTCAACATGCATGTACTTTAATTTTCATGATACATACGCCTACTCTAGATCATTTGTTTGAATGTCTTTTCATATTCAAAGGGTGGGATTGCTCTATTTTTTTATAGTTGAGATTTAGTATGTTGGGATTAAGTGGGCTAGGATGCATTTCTTAAACTATATTTATTGCTATTTATCATTATTTTACTTCTCTAAAATATAAAAATGCTCATCCGTTGTTTCGCGATTATTGATCCTCTAAAGAAATCAACCTATCTTACATTCATCAAAATGATACTCAGAGTTTTGCTGATGATATTTCATCATCTTTATTGATTCTACTGTATTTTCTTGGTATGTTTTTCCCAGTTCATTCTTTGGGAGACATACAATTAAATGTGCCTTCAGGTTGATACAACTTTTATTTTGCAACGTTAACAAATAACTGTGATTCAGAAGCTAACAAAGAATGATTCAGAAGCTTACAAATTTATCATATTTTTGCATTTTCCTTATATATGCATCGGGAGGAATTTCTAGGGTAAGAGGCAACGAACTTGACTAGCTGTTGGATTATAAGCTATCAGATAGATAGTCACATTCCATTTTTCCAAATTTGATACCATGAAAATGCTTTTGGTCTGCCTTTTCTTATCTCGTAGTTTAAGTGACCTAGAAGCTAGAAGTACCGTGATTTTTGTTAGATTTGTTCCCAAATGAATGCATTTGACCTTTTAACATTTCTTAATAATAATGAATTTTTATATTTAGGCTGTCTGAGCCCTATCTTTTTTGTCCAAAATGCATTTTGGAATAGTAATTTATTTATTATTTTTTTTGAGATGTGATTTATAAGGACAATTTTGGGTTTGCGTATAATATTATTTAATCGAAGAATGTGTGATTGAAAATAAGAGAGAAAAATATATTTTGGGAATAATGGGTACCAAATAAGGGCTTATTTATTATTTGAAGTGTATTTTACTCGAGCTGATAATCTTGCTTGGCTAAAAGATTTTTCTACATCATTGTAAGTGAAAAAGAGTTTAAATTTGTTAACTTCCTCAAGTATTTGACTTGCCAAAGCTACTTTTATTGTACATGTCCAAGGGTGTTCAAGGGGTTCGCCACTTTAATTTATGAGCTTGTGTGTTCCTGGCCCATTTACTTCAATTACTATGTATGAAGGACCCATTCTAGGCCAGCAATTTAGAACATATTTCTTTTTCTGCGTTAAAGACTTTCTTTAATACTAAATCTCCTACTTTAAAACTTTTTCTACTAACCTTGGAATTGTAGCGTCTTTTCATTTTTCTTTGATATACGGCAAGTTTATCTAGGAATCATTCCATTTTTCTTCCAAGAGGTCTAAGCTCACTTTCATAGATTTGTACTTTAATTTCCTTCCTGAAGTTAAACCTATTTTTATTGGAACCATAGCCTCGACCCATAAGCTAAAGAGAAAGGGGTTTCTCCCAGGGCGATTTTGGTATTTTTGCGCTATAACCATAAAATTTGTGGCAATTCACCAGCACATAATCTCTCGACGAGTCAAGTTCTTTTTTAGGATGCTTTTTAATGTTTTGTTTATCACTTCCACTTGTCTGTTAGTTTGGGATAATATGGAGTGCAAAAATGTCTATGAATTTCCAATTCTTTGCACTTGACTCTCAATTTCTTGCCATTATATGATAAAATAGATTTTGGCACTCCAAATCGACACGATATTATTCTATATAAACTTACAATTATTGGTTTCGGTATTCACGAGGAGTTCTTCTTTTCCCTGTTTGGTGAAGTAATCTATCACTACCACCATGAATCTCATATTAGATCTTCCTCTAGGCCAGCGAAATCGATACCCCATTTTTGCAAAGGGCTACTGTTA
Source organism: Fraxinus cuspidata (assembly GCA_903798385.1). Taxonomy (NCBI): domain Eukaryota; kingdom Viridiplantae; phylum Streptophyta; class Magnoliopsida; order Lamiales; family Oleaceae; genus Fraxinus; species Fraxinus cuspidata. The sequence continues at coordinate 6,589 of CAIGRP010130557.1, forward strand.
GTGGTTAATTCTTGTGCAGATTGCCGAGCTATTGCAAACTTTTGGAACTTGCTGCATCATCTAGCAAAATTTATGACATCTTTTCTCATAGTTGGCTAGTGATACCCTTGTGTCAAGACTTTTTGTACCAGGGAGTGTCCGCTAGTATGATTTTTGCATATGCCTTCCTGTCTTTCTTTCTTTACACATTTTACTTCATCGTCATTTACACATCTAAGCAAGGAGAGTGCATGCCCTCGTTTGAATAGAATGTCGTTATGTAGTAGCTACTCTTACTAGCAATTTTTTTGCCCATTTTTTATTATCATGGAGTGTTACATCCTTTAAGTAGGATGTATTTTCTTACATCCATGATGCTTTCACTTGTATAGGTTTTCCTCCCTTTCCCGATTAACTAATAGGTTTGACAAAAATTCTACCTGTATGGGTTTGAGTAGCTCCGCATATTTAGTACATGCTAATTTTGATAATTCATTAGCATATCCATTTTCTTCTCTGAAATTTGTAAGAGCTCAAATTTAGAAAAGTGATGTAACAAGTTCATGAGTTCAGCCAAATATGTACACATCATTTGGTCTTTGGCAATGAAAAATACAATCCTTGGTCTGTCACAAAGGCAGTATGTAGAAGCCCAATACTCCTATATGCCTTAAATAAATTTAATATTATGGAGGTTCAACGATCAACCGTGTATATTTCTTTGAAAAGAAAAAATAATTAATGTAGGGTCTAGATGTGATGTTTCCCAAAGATTGGACCCGACAATAAAAATTTATTTTTGTATAGTAAATATTTTCAAGGCTAGATTTGTACAAACGTTATTTTTCAGAAAGACAAAATTATAAGTAAAAGAGGATTTAAAATGTTCATTTGGGATTTTTGTTGTTATTTCCTTTTTTTTTTTTTTAGTAAATGATTATAGGGCCAAGGATAACAATTTATTTAATGACCACTTACACATGTTTTGCACATAACACACAGGTATTGCATTAAACCTTAAATAAAATGCATGAATTGAAACATAAAAAGTACCTTAAATTCTCTGTAAATTGGAATAAGTACCAACGGTTTCTACCACACGATTACCCTTCATTTTCCCAATTAATCCATTCTACTATAATTTGAAGTAAGATTTACCCAAACATAATACATTTGAGAAAAGTAAGGGGGAGGGAAGGTGAGGGGAGAGGGAGGGGGAGGGGGAGGGAGGGAGAGAGAGAGGGAGAGAGGGGGAGAGAGGGAGGGGGAGGGAGAGAGGGAGGGGGAGAGAGAGAGAGAGAGAGAGGCAGCATTAATGACTAGAAGAATGATGTTATTCGTTGAGGAACAAGCGTTAAAAATAATGGAAACACAACCCACAGCAACACCCTAACAAGGGAGACATGTTAAATATCAAAAAAGCGGTTTGAGGACAATCTCTAAATGAGCACTTAGAAATAATGGAAACACAACCCACAGCAACACCTTAACAAGGGAGACGTTAAATATCAAAAAAGCGTTTTTGAGGACAATCTCTAAATGAGCACTTACACTGCATATTCCACAAATTGCCATAAGAGGCTTCCAAACAATTCAGAAGGCAAACTTGTTTCTAATGAGGAAGTTTCTTGGCCATCTCAATGCAGGCAGTCATTTTTGAATTATTACTGAACCCACTAACAAGAAGAGGGTGGTCACAAGCTTTTCGAAGCCGCAAAAGCATCAATAATAATTGACATAATTTTGTTTCACAGTTCCAGCAGCAGCATATTCCTGGTATACAACAAGAGATGTTAAACAATAGGAAGAGCAGATCAACCAAAACATTTGCATGCAATATTGCCTTATATTTAAAACATACTGCAAATTGAGCACGTGAATCCGCCTCAAGACTGCAATAGAAACGTTGCTCCTCCTTTGAAAAATCCACCTTTTTCAATCTATTGTTTTGGGGGGGAGGTTGATGATTGGTTCTCCATCAATAAGAGTACCTAGATGAAACAATTCCACAAAAATATCATTAAGCTCCTGCAGGATGCTCCTACAGTTTAATATGCAGTTGTATAAAGAGTGCGAAAGTGATACAAAAAGCGGAAAGGGGGCACTAGCTATTGAGATATAGTTATTTTTCAGTAAGTCTGCTCTAAATATTTCAAGCAGGCACTAACTTGAATCAGTTAAACGGGTAAATAAGTCCTGTTATAATAACATATATCTTTTTCAGGTCATAGAAACAGAGCAGACATTAACAAGGCCAATATTGCCGCATTAATATACTATAAAAGACTCACTGAGCTATATCGTTATAAATTCCAAGCAGAGCACTCTCCAGCGTCCAAAGTAGACCAATTCTAAATGTGTATTTAACTTATTAACATGCACATTAAAACAAACAATTACCCGTAGTATAAATCAAATCTTGCAATAACCACGCACTAATTCATTGCTTATAGAGAAAGCAAAACCATATTTCTCACCTTTGGTTCGACGCAACATTATAGTCTTTAGCACTGCTTGTAGCTTTTTGTACCCGACCTTTGGGTTCCTATGAATTGGCACCTCTTTAGCACTGCTTGTAGCTTTTTGTACCCAACCTTTGGGTTCCTATGAATTGGCACCTGTTGCGTAGAGAGCAAAAGAACTGAAACACAGCATATGGGTCATATCTGAGAAATCTGAAGTAGCTATAAAGATCGTCAATTGCATTCTGGATAGGTGTCCCTGATAAGCACCACCTACGTTTAGCATGAAGCCCCCAACAAGCCCTAGCTGTTTGAGTTCTACGATTCTTAATGCTTTGAGCCTCATCGAGTACAACCTGAAACCATCCAACCTTGGCAAGGGGACCAGATATAGTTTCAAGTAATTCATTGTCAATTCCTTTCTTACCCTTCCTACTCTTTGAGGATTTTTAGTTTCAGCGTAGTTCCTTTTTCTACCATAAAATGTAGATTCAGATTCAATTTCATCTTCATCTTCATTAACAAGATATTGCTTTGGCACCTCCATGCTCACAATTGAACATGACGTAAGCACAGCGTCGTACTTAGCCAGCTCAAGAGGATCCTTAGTACAGTTGCTTCCATGGCAGAGTAGAACTGAGAGATCAGCTTCCTTTGTTACTTTATTGCGCAACTCATCATACTACTGCCGAAGAACACTTGTCGGACATACTATAAGTGTTCCGGCAGGTGGCCTACCCTTTGCTTTCGTATATGTCATGCCACCAATGGTGGGGCATCCATCAACTTTGGCTTCTTGCTTTGGCTGATGGATCTCAGACGCTCCATCCTCTTCATCCAGATTCAATGTCTCAGTCTTGCATTGTTCTTTGTTCGCTTTATATGCTTTAGAAGCTGGAGACCTTTCCTTCAGTTTAAGAGCAATTGTTGATACGGTCTTCCCAAGTCCCTGCCAAAATAGTAGCACAAAATCCGAGATATAAAGATCGTCGCGTGGAAATGATTGGGAATTACGACCTTAAAGAATAACACCCATAAGCCAACTGATCATCAGCTAGAAACCCAACAAAACAGCATGACACGCCTGTCTCCTTGTTGACCATCCATGATAAAGCAATTCGCTGTCCAGAAATGCAATTACACGTATAAATTCAAAGGAAACAACACTTGATATCAAGAAACATGCAAACAACCCGTGTATTTCTTTTTCCATATCTTTAAAATGGACATGTTGAAAGTGATCCAGGGTCTTAATTAAAAATATACTAATCCTTTCCATGTGACAGACCCCCAAGAAATCAAAATCTGCATCTGGTCAAAGCTGCTACAAAGGCAACCGTTTTTTAGAAAATGTCAACATTCGTAATCCCGAAGGAAGAAAAGACAAGCTCTACGGCATAATATGGAAATGTAAAGGGATTTTAAAGGCTATAAAAAGAAATGGGAAAATTAATTCTCTTATGACAACTTCCTCAACCAAAGAACCACTATGTGCTATAGAAACAGCACAGATACATTGAATCTGTTTTTTTCCAAAAGACAAACCTGTAAAAAATTCCATACCTGGTTTCTCAACAGTCACAGCCAAAAGACCATCTGGTGGAGTAGTTTCTAATTTGGGCTGTGAAAGATCCCGCCATAAGGGTAGAAGCCTAGATATGATCAATTACCATCAATACAGAAGAAAAAAATAGAACTACTAGAGAAATGATGATGACATGTAATAGATTTTCACAAGAAGCTACAGAACCTAATCGGGTGATATGGTAACATGAATTACTCACATTTTATACTCCACTATACCAGTTAGAATATTTTAAAATGTCAAAAAGTAATACCATGTAAATTCCTGAAAAAAAAATTATTGTACTCTGTGGGAAAAAGGATAGGCAGCTAGCCACATAATTTCCAACAAATTACCCCCACAAAAATCTTTGTTTAAATTCATAAAGCCAAGTTGAAGAAACCAAAATACATGAATAAATTCAAAAGAGAAATGAAATGGCGAAAGAAATTAATTCTATTCAAACAATTGAAGATGTCGCACCACATGCTAAAAAAAAACTCTCTCCAGCACAATTAATCTCTTAGTCTGGCCTAACACATTATTCAGATCACAGTTGCAACAATGTGATACTGGGCGAGAGTAGGTCATATGCCGCATTCAGGCAAGTGATAAAATATGGAGTTGTAAACTGAGTGCATTGTTCGACTGAAATAAAAAGTTATCATTTAAGGGAAGTGCCAAAATAGAAAAGGATAAATGGTTTTCAAAAGAAGGGGATTAGTACAACAAACTGGTCTTCAGAAGTGGTAAAAGCTGCAAGCTATAGGTTCCAGGTTTGTCTAGCACTGATTCAGTATCTACAGATTGGAATCTCATAACCACCTGTCCCGCATCAAGACACTGGGACACCTTCACTTCAGGAAAATACAGAAAAAGCTTTTATCTTATGTGAAATTTATGAAGACCCAAAATCCGACATGGCTAAAGCTTCTATTATAGCTTCCGATTCATGTATTCGCGGGTCATCGCCAGCCCCCCCCCCCCCCCCCCCCCCCCCCCCCCCCCCCC
>CAIGRP010130557.1:11703-31538 GCA_903798385.1 Fraxinus cuspidata
CCCCCCCCCCCCCCCCCCCCCCCATCTTGTCCTTGTGTTATTAAAAAAAATAAAGGATTCTTGAACTTTTTTCCACTTGTACTGAGAAAGCATTCGTTTTCAGCCGAAATTTCCATTTCCCACAAGCCTTTCTTTGTGAAAAAAAGAAAAAAGAAAAGGCACTCAGTTCATGCATGGGATTCCGCTTGAGAAAAAGAGGGAACATTGAGTTTTGGAGATATCATGCGAAGTCCCTTTTGTACCTAGAGAAGGAATTTGTGCAACGCATGCAAATTTCAATGAGTAAATATTTGCGTTTTGAAGCATTTGTAGAAAGCAGAACACAAGATCTAGTTAAAAAATACGTACTTCTTATACCTTTTTGTTAAATTTAAAAAGTGAGGAAATAAGAGCAACAGCTATTGACAAAATGATATCAGCCAAAAACGAATAAATAACTCCTCAATATCTAATAAACTTATTATTTTCCAAAAATCTCCTTTTATAGCCTAGAAAATTTGTTCAATCCAAGTATAAATACAAAAAAGCAACACAGAAGAGCATCACCAAAATGACAGACTCAGGCAGCTTAAGATAATTAAAATACTAAATCTATTAATTAAAATAATTTCTGTTCACTATTAGTTGATGATTCCAATAGTATTCCTACTTTAAAAAGGCAGAGGCAAAATAGTCTGGTCTAACAGATAAATAATTAAAAGAAAACTAAAGAGTAGCATGGCGCCAGCTATGTATAGAATAGAGTAACAGAATCTACAAAATAAAATAGACCTTAGATAAAGAAGCCAATGCTGAAAAGATATCCATAACCTTTTATTCTAGGTAATTCTTTCTTCTTTTTCTAATTATCTTACTTTAGACTACATAGTAAGAATCATTATATACTAGTAACTGTGTGTATGTTCAATTGGGATACACAACAATTAATGAAAGAAAAGGATAAATTAGTTGTTTCTCAGAAGAAAGGATACACTACTGAAAGCCAATGTTTAAACCGCCTGGCACATGTACGAGTTCTAGACAACATAAAGATGGGACAGTATAGACCTATTTCCATCAAACTATCACAATGGTAACCAAGACATCAACATATAGCTCAATTCTTTACACAGAAATTTTCTCAAAGAATTTACCTAATATGTATAATTAGAAGGATCATTATGAATTTCTTGGTACTTAAATTTAACTAAGAAATGGTTTAACTATGGCTCGTTAGAGACATAGCAAATATCAGTTCAGGAACCTACCTGCAAAGCAACTCGATAGATGAATCTTTCATCATTTTGTCTGAGACTTGAATAGTTGAATGGCCGGTTACTGAGTGGCTTAGAGGGTCACTTGATGTGGAAAGATGAGAAGCAGAAACCAAATTGGCACTTGCTGAAGTGGGATTTATGCACGGTGGTGCACTCATATCCTCCAGAATGCATAATAGATCGGAGTCATCATCGACGTGGAAGGTTTGATGCATTGAACCACTCTGAGACCCTTGGCAGTTGATATTTGAAAGATAAGAATCATTAATCTTTGGTGTACACAACTACGTTGAGGCTTAGTTGAGGTGGATGGCAGTAAGGCAGTTTGCTCTGCCGCCTGTACAATAGGACCACAACCGTGAGCAGTTACTGTTAATTTTGTGCGGAAGATTCAACCACTGTACCGAGAGAAAAGAGAGCTCTCTTTGATTCAAAATATATGTCATCTTTCTCATACTTCATATGGGGCAAATTATTTTTACTGGAACTGGGAGAAAGAGAAGACGAAAAACCATTTTATGTCACCATTAGGCATTAGTAGACAGACCATTAGCAACACCATAGAAATTCCTACCAATTACACCACCAATTACTTCAGAAGCTCTGAAAGCTATATCACTGGATGTAATTGATTCCCCTTTCTTCTCAATCTTTATGTGATCATGTACTTCGCTGAAAACATTTGATAAGATACTTGGAATAGCGTGATCTGATCCACTTCTCACCATATGCATGTCAATTGATTTGGTAAATGGAACACCACTGCTCGCAAAAACAAAATTATCACTTCCAAAATTTGTATTGAGCTGCCCAACGTCACTTCTAACTAGATCCTTGAAGGTCATCGTCCTAGTGAAGTCCTGAGTTGGAACCTCCGTTGCATCCATTATGTTCATCATCCAATCATCATCCCTGGATGACGCCTTAAATCCTGAACTAGAAGGAAAATCTGGGTTCAATGGAGCAAAATGAGATGAATTATCAGAACATAATAGATACATATCACTATTTTCAGATAAAAAATCTGGAATATCCGACGCAGGAATTTCACAACTAGACTCGGAATGAGAAGCTTCATGTGAAGACCCATCACATCGATGATACAGGATTCCCCTATATGTGCAACAGAGGTTCCCAGATCACTTTCTTCCATAAGTTGATTGTGATATAAACCTGCAAACAATATCAAAGGCTAATTATTTTTCATACCAAAGATTCAGAAAACATGTGCAATGAACACTAACCAACTACCAAAAAAAGGGAAAAAGCATTACAAAAGTACTAAGCATATATCACGAGGTTCGAAACTCTATAAAAAACAATATTTTTCACCCTATCATGACAAGAAACAACTATATTAAATCGTCTTTGGTGAATTCAATAGGAACAATGCAGATAACTACTTATCATAACAAGGGGTATTAAAACTCCTATCCCAGCAGACTTGGTTTTGGAACCAAAAAAGGGGGTATTAAGATAAAAGGTTAAGATTGTAATGTATCTTTTGTTGAAAAAATCCTCATTTCCAATAAAATAGTAATTGGATAGATGAAATCGTTTTCACCACTCCCTTCAACCCATTACTGAGAAAACAAATGCAACTAAATTTTTGAGAACCATATCGAGCCTCCTTAATTTGATTACCAACCTTGTGGGGTGTCATTTGACTATGAATATTCCGGCCTGGCCTGCAAATTAACAAGAAAATTATAAAAATCAAGCCTCAATAAAGATGAAATAATAACAAGTAGTTAACATCATAGTCAGGACTCAGAAGGTTGTTCAATATTTTATGCATATATTTCCATATAAAAGTTGGAAGGAGGGATTAGAGAATATGTGCGGGGAGGGGATGTCCGCAAGTATACTTCATTTACCTTTTTCTCTTTTTCTATCCTTGTTTATCAGTCAGTGCTTCCCTAAGTTACTCTAACTCAGTATGTTATACAATGTGAACCAAACAAGTATTTCACAAACTATATGCCATCAAGATCACCCACTAGTAAAATTCCAAATGTGAACCGAAAGCTGATCAGACCAAATCATCGTGCAATCACATCAATCTATACTCGGCCATATTCAATCCCACTAAATCAATCAATTTAAACTAACAATACATCCCGACAATCCAGACTACAAAATTTAACCAGTAAAATTATACAAAGAGAATAAAAAAAACCTTTTAAGATTTTTCTTGTTTCTCAAAAATAAAAATCTAACCTGTGAAGGTCCTGAAGGATCCAGTTCAGGATGGCCAGCCATTAGATTCCAGAAAGAGTCAAGATCGAGGTATAAGTCATCACAATTATCGTCCGCCTGAAAAAATTCCTCCATTATCATCGATGATCTCCCATCTGTCTCGGTCATCATCATTTCAATCTTCTTATCCCTGTCCAAATTTTACCACGCAAAACAGTAGAAGAAAAACAACCTATGTTTCTCAATTCAATCCAAATTCTATTCTTTCATATATATATACACACACACACGATTGTGTGGAATTTAGCAAGAAGATTTTCTGCAATTTCGGTGATAAATTTTTGGAATCTCAAAACGGAAAAGAGAAAAATATTTAGGGTGGCGCGAGTTAGATAAAAATATGGGAGTGGGTCAAGGAATTATACAATTTTTGACTATTCAGTAAGTAAATCTCAAGAATTTTTAAGGTTTAAAATTTCAAATCTCATTTTTTTAAAAATTTTTATTTATAAATAAATTAATTAAATATATATATTTTTTATTAATTAAATATATTAATGTTACAATTCCATATAATTTGATCACAAATTCTATATAATTGATCACGTATTATAATTGATCACAAATCACATATTTTACATGTCACAAATTACTTTACAGTCACAATTCAAAATTTTTATAGGTCACAAATTATTCATCAATCACAAACAAAAAATTGAAACGTCACAAATTATTTTACGGTTACAATTCAAAAAATTTATATGTAACAATTTGTTCATCGATTACAAATTAAAAATTTTATAAGTCGCAAATTATTTTACGGTCACAATTCAGAAATTTTATAAGTCACAATTTGTTTATCGACCACGAATAAAAAAAAATTATACGTGACAACTTATTCGTCGATCACAAATATTAAAAGTCACAACTTAGTACACAGTCACAAATTGTCGAACTATCGGTCACATTTAACAATTTTTAAGGTCACACATTATTTCTTGGTAACAATTTATATTTTTCATCGGTCACATATTGTTTATCGGTCACAAATTAATGAATTTAATGATAAAAAACGATCAAATAATATGTGACCACCACCAAAACTTGTGACCATTACCTCACCACTGCCACCAATAACATGACAACCGAACCCCCCTCGTCGGAACCACCACCACCACCACAGCCCCCATCCACCAACTGAAAACACGCCCAAAATTTCACATCAGCTCTCGGAGCTGTAGGTCTTGGCCATGGCACGTAGCAGATCTCGACCACGCGTGCAGCATGGCGTAGTGGCAGCACGCAGTAGAACCACTACAGCCACCAACAAAAATGACCACCGCCGCCACCACTAGATCTAACAAAACCACTCCCTTGCCCGCGCCACCACCAAATCCAACAAATCATAACAACCACGGCACCACCTCAAATCGAAAAATGAATATCAAAAGAAAGAAAAGCCGAATCACCTAGAATTACTCCGTTGCCGTCGCCATCACTACGGCGCCGCCACCAACACCAACCAGGCACCACAACCATGGCACCATCGTCCCCTCCACGCCGCTAATTCTACTAGAGAGAAGGCAGAGAGATAGATAGATGTAGAGTCATAGAACGATAGTCACAGCCTTTTCCACCTTATCGTTGTTTTTCTCGCTGGTAACTCCTTGAATAGACGCCTCGTCGATGGGTAGTGTGTCTTTCACGAGGATTTGGATTTCCATTACCGGGGGGGAGAGGTTAAATTAAGGTTTTAGGTTTGGGTAATTACGATATAGAGAGGAAAGATAGATGTAATAGATGAATTAATATCTGATTTTTGTATAAATAAAGTTTATATTTGAAATTGAAACTTCAAAATTCTGGTATTGTGTAATTTTCACTTAATTTTTTTTTTAATTTTGGGCTCGCTCTTTTGACTTTGTTACAGTAAATTAATGGAGAGTTAATTCTTGGACTGAGTTGGAATTCTAACTGTACTTTTATTTATGAGACAGGGATATTTAATAGCTCTAAGTGCCATTTGGAAGTGAAAAAATCGTTGCACGAGTATCTAAAATTACTTAGTCATATGCAAAAAATAAAATAAAATGTAATTGGAATTTTTTATTTTGCTTTAATTTATAGGTAAGTTGTTGATTGAGTGTGCAATTGTGTACGGTGTGGACAAAGTTAAATTGTGCTTTCGTTAGTAATTTTAACAAATTTAAAATATTTCTCTCATTTATATTTGAAGCAATTGGAAAATTAAAGAATGTTATAGTTAAATAATAGCCTGGAGCGCGTGCGCAATACACGTGATTTGTTTAGCATTTTGCTCTGGTTTGACAATCATTGAAAAGGGATTTTTGAGGGAAAAATGAGTTTTGAAATACTTTTTTTTTTTAAAGAATAAGCGGTTAAAAGTAAAAAATAAAATAAAATGGATTTACGTCTAGAATATTTTATTGTGAAAATGTGTGGTTGAAATTGAATTTGAGAAAAAAAAATGTAAAAAATGGTTATCAAAAAGGGCTTAATAACATTAATACGTAAACAATGGTTAAAAAAAAAACAAATTGAATAGTTATTTTTTGTTTTGAAAATAAATTTTTAATTGAAATTTGATATATTTTATATGTAGTAGTAACTTGTCCAAATAAGATTCTCTAGAGTTTGCACAAGAATAATATTGTCACTGTGATTCAAATCAAAGTTAATAATTAATTTTTACTATACATTTAATAGGATCCATGACTTTTACCCTCGTCGTCCCATTTATATAGGCAGATTTTGTTTTTCACACAGATTAAGAAATTTTATTTAATGTTGTTAAAAACATAATTTTTGTAAAGAATTTCCATAGCTTAACTTTATTTAATTATCAACGTTTGGTAGTAAATAATGGTGTTTTTGTCCATGTTTCCAAGAAAAAGTAGAAAATGTGTGTATATATTTGGATAATTTCAAGCAGCAAGTTAAAATTATATAATTTTAAGATCAAGTGTGAGGAATTAGTTATAATTGGGCAAATTAAATAAGGGTATATTAGTAAATGAGCAAAACAAATATTTTCTCAATAAATAAACATGACTATATAAATAGGACAAAAAAATGAAAAGTCGGCATATATAAATGGGAATGGAGGGATTACTGTATTTTCAATTACATATTTTATCAACTTTTATCAAAATTTACTAAAAATAGATTTCTAGTTACACCAACCAAGGATATTATATTCGACTCTAGGTTTCTAATTGAGAGTTTGTTATGATTAATCAAGCAATTTAGGTCCATATTTAATGGTCATTATTGTTAAAAAATGTTGATACCTCTATTCCATTACATAAGTCGGTTTTATTTTCCACATGGATTAAAAAATCTTATTTAATTTAATATTATTGGAGAATCAATTTTTACAAAAAAATTTTCTAATTTATCCTTATTTAATTATCAACAACTAGCAATAAATTGGAGAAAATTAATTATAACTAGACAAATCAAATAATGATATATTAGTAAACGAACAAAATAAAACATTCTCAATAAAGAAATATGACTATATAACTGGACAAAAAAAATAAGAAAAGTCAGCCTATTTAAATAGGGTGGATGTATTATTTTGAATAATAATTCTTTTGGGAATGTGATTAAAAATTGGGAAAAAATTTTAAGTTTACGTGCAAATTAATTTATTATGTAAATGTGTGGCTAAAAATCAGTATGAGAAATAAATTATTTTATTTTAAATGGAGTCAAATAGGGGCTAAGCCCTTGTTAGGGCTCCAATAAATTAGATTTTTGGGAAAAATGTGTTTTAGATTAATAAATTTTTTGAGATGTGTGGCTAAGAAATAAAGAAAATTTTGAATTTATGTTTAACATTATTTTGCCCTGGCTCCATTTTAATAAGATTTTAGGAAAAATGTATTTTGGAATAGTAATATTAGAGAATATATTAAAAAAGTAAGAAAAATTTTGAGTGTACATATATTATTATTTAACTGAAAAATGTGCAAGTGAAAATGAATTTAAAAAAAACGTATTTATTCTTTATGATGTGTTTGAGCCCCATTAAAAGGTAAATAATGCATTTTGGAATAGTAAATTGATGAAAAGTATGTGGCTAAAAAATAAGGAAAAGTTTTGAGTTTGCGTGCAATATTATTTTATTGAAAAATGTGATTAAAAATAAGACAGAAAAATATATTCTAAAAAGTGGAAATCAAACAAGGACTCAATGGAGCTCAAACTAAGACTTTATGGAAGAATGTGTAGTTGAAAATAAATTTTGAAAGATTGCATTTTTAAAAAATGAAGCTGGGACTAAGTGTAAAATGAATTGAAATGTTTAAAAACCTAATGATAATAAAAAGGGTGTCAAAACAGAATGGTAATATAGTCTCTAGAGTACGCGATGCAAGTAGTTTTTAAGATTAGGAGATTGCTAAAATTTCGAAAACGTTTTTATATTCTGCACATTTTTTCGGACCTAATTCCATCGTTTAGGGTCCGTTTTAACAATTTTTTATTTTGAGTTAGTTTAAAAGTATTTTTCGTCATTTTTACAATTTTTTTAGTTTTATTCAAATATGTCTACTGAATTAAGATTTCGATTTGATTATGTTTTGTTTTAATTTTAACTCTTCAATTACTGGTCAAAAGGTAAAAATTGTAATACTGTATGGCGGTGGACTCAGTATGAACCTTTTTCTCTGTATCCTCCTGGATCATGAACTGTACTGATTTTTTATTTATGAGATGATTGACTAATGGTCAATACCCAGTGAAGTAACTGAAAACTATTATATACCTGGCCGCTTCTCCTTTCTTCAATTTTCAGGTTAATGTTCAAAGATCCCATAATTTGCTAGCACTGCCAGTTGGGATTAAACAAAAGAATAGCGTTGATTCAATTGTTCACTATCCATTGATGTTTGAAGACGAGAGATTTATGACATGCATTACCATTTTAACTGTACTCATACATTGCCTAATTGCACTAATATATTTTCATTTTAGGTGTTTTGCAAAACAGGGCAATTGTATCTATTTACGACTACGTATTCTTGGAAGGAATTGTTGTTGAATATTTTGTGAATTCTATTGGTGCTGGATCAAACTTGGTGTACGTTTGACAGCCCCCTCACAATAGGGGGAGCCCGCTTTTTTGGGGAAGCGCATCCCCCCCACCCCCCAATTGTGAGGGGGTCTAGCATGGTGTACAAAGGGTTTCATCCGTCGCCTATTCTTTATTCCAAGAAAATAGTTTCTTAATCTCGAATTTTGACAAGGATAAGACTGTGCAGATTAGAAGGCAATAAACATCAGGACTTCAAATATTCAAGGAGCGCTGGGAACAAGCTGTATTCAAGGAACTGGAGGGATCCATTTCCATCTAGTCGAAGAAGAAAGCAGAGTCGCCGGCATTCAAAGGTTTAACTCGACTATAGATGGATGGTTCCTTGTAATATGTAGTGTCTCATACTTGAATGTGTGTATTAGAATTACAACTAAATGCATAAATAAAAATGAATGACAAATACAATACATGAATTAACGTGAATGTTAATTAATTTAAAATTAATACCAATGAATACATATGTGACAATGAATGTAAATCATTTATACTAAATATATATAATTTAATTTCTAATTAAGTGAAATGAATGCTAATTAATATACATGAACGTGAATAATAAATTGAATTCTTGAATATGAAATTCTAATTAATATAAATTAAATGAACGTGATGTTAATTAATTGAATGTGAATGTGAAATTCTAATTAATATTAATTAATGAATGTAAATGTCTATTAATTGATAATTAATAACAGCAAATACATGCATAAACTAGGATTTTAGAATATTTATTACAGTTTGTAAATTAAATACATATTGAAAAAAAAGAAAAATAAGATGTTATTAGACAGTTCCGACAATATATATTAAGGATTGGACTTCTGCTTCTTCCGCTTTTGTCTTTGAATAATTGAATTATAGTACGACTATAAGCGTTCAAAAAAATAATTTTCACTTGATGTGATATTTAATATATTATAGATGAATAATGAACTATATTCTTGTTTATGAAATTCTAATTAATATAAATTTAATGAACATGATTGTTACTTAATTGAGAATTAATACCAACATGTTCGTGAACGTGAATGTGAATGTGAAATTGTAATTAATATTAATTAAATGAATGCGAATGTTCATTAATTAAAAATTAATAAAACGGAATACATGCATGAACTATGATTTTATAGTATTTATTATAGCTTGCAAATTAAATATATATTGAAAAACGAAAAGTAAAGTATTATTGAAATAATTGAATTGAGGTAGGGCTATAATCGTCCAAAAAATAATTATCACTTGATATGATATATATATATATATATATATATATATATATATATTTTATTTTTTTTTATTTTTTTTTTTGATATATAATTTTTATTTTTTTTTATTTTTTTTTTAGATAAATAATTTTTAACTTTTTTAAAAACCTATCAAATGGTCCTTTTTATTCTTGTTTATAATTGTTTCGATGTATGGATGAAGTTGAACAAACGTGTAAAAAATATGCTTTATAGTTTTGGAGATGAATGCTTAGTTTATTTTTCTTCCTAAAAACACGAAAATTTTGTTCCTTGACATTGGTTCATGAACAACATTTTTTGGTTCAATAATATTTAGTTTTTAGATCAGAATAACAATTTTTTGTTGAAGAAATATGTAAAATAACTGTTGGCAAACGAGCTCGACAATTGGAAGATTGGAATGAATAGTAGTTTTATTTTTTTTCTTTATCTAAATGAAGTTTGATAATGGTCTCCAAGAAAAAACATAAATATTCACGCGTAGCGTATGGAAAGAGGTAGTGGCGCAATCTTTTAGTTTGATTGTTCCAAGAAATACGTTTTGCGCATATCATAAAAAATCTTCTCTCAGTTATACCCTATGCAAAAAATGACCATATTATCCTTAGTTAAAAATGGGATTTTATTTTAGTATTTTTTAGAATAAAATATTTGAATAGTTCTATTTGTATCGAATGTGGGTTACCGAAAATATGCCACCATCTCACATGAGCGCGGGCAGCATGAATAAAAAACTCCCAAATGTGTGGTCCTCACAACCTATTGTGAGTGTATGTAAAAAATTAGGTAAAAAAAGATGTCAATGTAGCATAACCCAAAATATTTTAGGACTTCAATGGAGGAGGTAGTGGAGCTGCCATTATTTGGAAGTGTCACGATGGAGGTGAAAGTGGAGGTGTGGGTGGGGGCAATCGAACAACAATTATTTAAAGTGTTACTGGCGGCGACGGTCGCTGTGGCGGAGCAGCAACTAATACAAATGTCTACTCTATCACTTTCAAGTTTCAAGTAAGTGTTTTCCATTTAGTGGATAAGTTCAATGTTTATATATTTCTTTGAGTAAATGATTTGGTTTGTGAATATATTAAAATACTAATTATTGAATAAGACCCTTTATGTCACATTGAATATTGGTAGGGACACTGAGGATTAACGCATCTTTTGACCGTCAATAAATGGCCTCATCATACTTTTTAATAATCACTTAGAAATTATCATATTTATCACCAATGGAGATGGCAACGGGGCGGAGTCGGGGCAACCTCCCCCGCCTCGTTAACCGTATAAGGCGGGGTGGGGCCCACTTACTACTCCGTTTATGTTTTATTTTTTTGATAATTTATTTTATTGTCCCCATTCATTAGATTGAGACAAGTAATTTTAGTTATCATTTTCTCTTAAAACTAATGAAATTTCGTGAAAATTTTCATTTAAAGTATTGAATTCTAAAAAAAAGAAAAAAAAATAAACGGGACAGGACGGGGCGGGGCACCCGTTACCCGTCCCCACCCCGGGGCAAAATTCTCCGCCCAGCCGAATACCCGATTAAGCTCAATATGTGACCTAATTTTGAGTATTTTGTGACATGTTTTGGATAATATGTGATCGAACACCATTTTGTGACCTAAATAAGGTTTTGTGATTTGTGTTGGATATTTTGTGACCTAAACAGTTTTTGTGACCTGGATACTGTTTTGTGATCTAATTTGGATAGTTTGTGACCTATTTCATTATTCTTATAAACGTGACACAATTTTTGTTACATTATTGCAAGCGTTTTTATAGTACGCAATGTATGAGTTATTTTGTACCAAATGTCATGTTGACATTTGTTTATAGTGGTCACATTCACAAACGAAAAAAGTCACGGTTAACACATGTGTTGGTCACAATCAAACGCTAAGTATGTGTTGAAGGTCAGTCACATGTCTGACATTCTGATTTGTACAGGACTGGAAGCCTAGCAAATGGCTTCCATGCAAGATCACAATAAACTAAATATAGAGCGTCATCATGAACTTCATGATAAAATTCAATGCTGCTTTGAGAGAGGTGTCTGCTAAAAAATATACAAACTAATGTTGTTTTTATGATGGATTGGGTAGATGTTATCTTTACATTTGCAATTTGATTTGGTTGTAAATTGGATGACAATTTTTATTACGGACATGTGAATGAGAATCTATGTATGGTGTTGGTTGTATCATCGAAGTAATGGTTTTGTGGAGGAAAAAATTTATGTTGCATGGTGTTAACATGTCAAGTTACAATCTCAGTCATTTAATAGTAGGTCACAAATGCTTAACATATCACATACTTGGTCACAGTAAGTCACAATTAATACATATCTTGTCACAAATAGATAAAGTTAACACATGAAAGGATGTAAATGATCACAAAGAACTAATAACTTGTCACAAACCGAAAATATTCAATATTTACATAAGTCGTCGTTTCTCAAGGCACTGTTGCATATATTCACAATTAAGAAATAAGTTACAAAAAGTTAAGAGTTAACACGTAACAAATCGCTTATATTCAAAAATTATTCATAATAGGTCATAAATAGTCACATTTAAGCAATAACAAATACCACATAGTCACAATTTAAATGATATTAATTGGTCACAGACGGTCACAACCATCACAAATCAAGTCACAATTAATAATTGATTACACAACGTTGATCACATAAAATAACAACAAATACAGACATGTAAAAAACATGAAATGGTAAACTAAATTAGATACCGCACAAACAATTCATTCAATAGGTCACATTCAATAAATCTGTTCACAAATATGCAGAGACCTGGTAGCAGTACATTATAAGTAATTAAAAACAGTACAAACTTCTATATTTAAACACACTAGAATAACTTACTGAATGTTAACAAACTTGAAAAAGAAGTCACACACATACATTAGTACAAGCTACAGAAATTCACATCTAATTTAGACAAATTCACATACAGTCAACACGGACATATTCACATAGAGTCATATTTAATACGATGAAATTGGTCACATATGTGTTTTGATTTCACATACTGACTAGTCACGACATTTAACATAGAAATCGCAAGCAGTCACAATTAACAGACACATGTCAAAGTATCTGAACGGAGGCTAAATAACTAATTAGAACTTTATTTGAAAGTGTTACGAGGGAGATGAAAGTGGAGGTGTAGGTGGGGGCGATCGAACAACAATTATTTAAAGGGTTATTGGCAGTGACGGTGGCTGTGGCGGAGCAACCACTAATACAAATGTCTATTCTATCACTATCTAGTTTCAAGTAAGTGTTTTCCATTTAGTGGATAAGTTCAATGTTTATATATTTCTTTGAGTAAATGATTTGGTTTATGAATATATTAAAATACTAATTATTGAATAAGACCCTTTATGTCACATTGAATATTGGTAGGGACATTGAGGATTATTGCATCTTTTGACCGTCAATAATTGGCCCCATTATACCTTTTAATAATTACTTTGAAATTATCATATTTATAGTCAATGGAGATGGCAATGGGGAGGGGGCATCAAACAATTTCCCGCCTCGTTACCCGTATAAGGCGGGGTGGGGCCCGTTTACTACTCCATTTATTTATTTATTTATTTTGATAATTTATTTTATTTTTCACATTCATTAGATTGAGACAAATAATTTTAATTGTCATTTTCTATTAGAATAAATGAAATTTCGTGAAATTTTTTATTTAAAATATTGAATTCTATAAAAAAAAAAGAAAAAAAATTAAACGGGACAGGACGGGGCGGGGCACCAGTTACCCGTCCCCACCCCGGGGCAAAATTCTCTGCCCCGTCCCCGACCCGAATACCCGATTAAACGGGTAATCCCTGCCCCGTTCGGGGTCCCTGGTATTGAATTTGTCGGATTTTTTTTTGCCATCCCTAATCACCAAATGTAAATGGACGAATTTGTAAAGCATTACCCCTATATAGCTGCCAATTGCCCGCCATATGACTTCTTTCCAATTTTGTCTACCTTCAATATTACACAAATAAATTATATCAATGGATTTATGATTGAGATCAACGGTGGATATTTGTTGAAGAAATACGAAAGGACAGCTACGAAACTCGACCGTGTTCCCAATATCACTTCTAATAAGGCATATTCAATATGTAACCTATATACTTTATATTATATAATAGATAAAATATAAATTTCATTTGGTTGGAATCTTGAATTAGATTAAGATGGCGACATTAAACTGTGACAACAATTTAGGATACATAGAACATTACAAATACTTGTCCTAATTCAAGGTACTTTAAACATGGTGGATCATAAAGCACATGATAAGATTTTGACTGATAGCCAACCACCAATTATCCCCACGTGATTTTTGTGCAAAACGCAATAAATCAAGATAAATTATTTCTGCTTTGCTTCCACCTCTTTTTTAGTGCCAAGGCCATTTAAAAAAAAAGTAATGTAATTTCTCCAAAATCCAGTGGCATTTAAGAACGTTTGGTCTATATATATTTATATATGGACACACACCGTTATAATCTCATCTCGCAACACAGCACAACACAACTCAACACAGCACTAGGTGCTAAATTTGGTGAACTATTACTTTTCACAGGTGCAGAAATGGCAGGAGGAAGGAGAAGAGAGATGATCGACGGTAGAAATTTGTTGAGGAGGAGAATTGAGTATGGCCGTCCGATTCCAAAGAGGGGGCAAGTGAAGGTGGCTATTGTTTCAGGATTGGCTCACTCTTTATCTTCATTATTTTCTTTTGGGGCTCGTTCGTAAGCCACGCAGTTTTCTTGATTGTGTCCGTATGAGCGTCCGCGTATCGAGAGCAATTTTCGTTGAGAGTGGAGATTTTGATGTTTCACTTTCAGAAATTGCAGATTGTACAGCTTTTTCTTGCATCGAGTAATGAATAGAGTTACATTCATTTCAGGTTCTTGATTATAATTTTAGGGTCGGAGTATACGAATAGCTTGTCTCTACTCTATTCCGATCATTATCAAACTAGAGATAACAAACGACTATTCGATCTATGTAATCTCCAACGACTTGTATAGTATGGTGCGGTATAAACTTCATAAATAACAAAATCATGATTTCAGACAGTCCAACCTATTGTTCGAGGAAAAAAAACAACAACAACAACGGACAAGGCAACTCAATATATCTGTATGTCAAAAATTTAGTTAATTAAAGCCCGATGGCAAATTGGGCTATGAAATTTTTTTAAGGAAAATTTGCCAAAAACCATGCTTTTAAAATTTGATTATCATAAATCAAATCAAATCATTAAATTTTGTTTTTTTGTCAAAAATCAGGTATTAACTGTATTTTAAATATATATTAAATTTTATTTTAAAATAAAATATAAAAATTAACTGGATAGAGAAATTAATTCAAATTTTGCAATCTCCTCCCCAAGAAAAAACTATCGTCGCCATCTCCAAATATTATTCAATCGTTGCTTCCACAGTGTTACCCTACATCGGGCTCATTTCTTCTTATTTTACAGTATGTCAAATACATCGCTTGGCCCAACTAAACCTAGCATTATTTTTTGTCGGTTCGAGAAATCCCGATAAGATTTCTGAAATGGAGTATATGAACATTGCCCACCACATGGTAGGTTCATTGAACGAATTTTCTGTTCAAATATGAGATCTGATGTTTATCTTGATGCTTGCCGTGATTATTTATGTTTAATTAATTTGATGGTTTACTACTTATTTTGATAATTCTGCTATGTTATTGGGAATCTACATTATTTTTTAAATTATTTTACATCTTTGAGAAGTCTTTTGTCGAATTATTGGAAATTAAAAGGTAGAATGTGTAGATATAGGTGATCTATTGGTCCTCTATATTTGCCGATTTGTATTCAAATACACGGAAGAAGTTTCCTTTGTGTTTGTATTTATTGTCAACAAATTCTTAATTGATTTTCATTGACACTTTTTGTGTTTAATAGTTTGTAAAAGTTAATTTATCCAATGTCCTTAATATTTTATTGGTTGAGAAGCTAAAATTTATCCTTGGAAATCATCTCTTTCCCAAATTGTCAATCCCACTTCACAAAAAAACTATCTTAATTTACTCTCTTCTTCGGTTTTGTGATATGATGTGGGTAATGTGTGACCTAATTTTGAGTATTTTGTGACCTGTTTTGGGTATTGTGTGACGGAATATCATTTTGTGACTTGAATAGTTTTTGTGACCTGTTTTGGATACTAAGTGATCGAATACCCTTTTTGTGACCTAAATAAGGTTTTGTGATTTGTGTTGGATATTTTGTAACCTAAATAGTTTTTGTGACCTGAATACTGTTTAGTGATCTAATTTGGATAGTTTGTGACCTATTTCATAATCCATATAAACGTGACACAATTTTTTACATTATTGCAAGCGTTGCTACAGGACTCAATGTATGAGTTATTTTGTACCAAATGTCATGTTTACATTTGTTTATCATGGTCATAGTCACAAAAGAACAAGTCACGATTAACATATGTGTTGGTCACAATCACACGTTTATGTATGTGTTGAAGGTCAATCACATGTCTGACATTCTGATTTGTGCAGGACTGGAAATATTTAATAAAGCCTAGCAAATGGCTTCCTGGCATGATCACAATAAACTCAATATAGAGCGTCGTCATGAACTTCATGATAAAATTCAATGCTGGTTTGAGAGAGATGTCTGGTCACAAATATACAAACTGATGTTGTTTTTATGATGGATTGGGTAGATGTTATCTTTACATTTGTTATTTGATTTGGTTGTAAATGTGGATGATTACTTTTCATCTCCTTAGTATAGTGGATGACAATTTTTATTATGGACATGTGAATGATAATCTGTGTATGGTGTTGGTTGTATCATCGAAGCAATGTTTTTGTGGAGCAAAAAGTTTATATTGCATGGTGTTAACATGTCAAGTCACAATCACAGTCACATAAAAGTAGGTCACAAATGGTCATAAATACTTGACATATCAGACTTGGTCACAGCAAGTCACAATTAATACATATCTAATCACAAATAGATAAAGTTATTACACAGAAGGATGCAAATGATCACAAAGAACTAATAACTTGTTACAAACCGAAAATGTTCACATATTTACGTAAGTCGTTGTTTCTCAAGGCACTGTTGCATATATTCACAATTAAGAAATAAGTTACAGAGAGTTAGAGTTAACACATAACATATCACTTATATTCAAAAATTATTCATAACAGGTCCTAAACATATATTTGAATTGTTTGAATGTTTCTTTTCTTTCAATTTTCCCTCTTTTTGGTCAAGTAACACCGTGTTCCTGTATGACAAATGATTGTAATTGGATTCACTGCATCTTCCACATTTCACAACTTGAAATCTCTCACACACTCACTTCTTCCTTTTCTTAGTATGGCGATCAAAACTTATTTTTTGGTTTATTTTGGAGCAAGTACAGTTCTACAGGGACCCAGTCACACTGTGTCATAAGTAATTAAAAATAGTAGAAAATTATATATTTCAACACAATAGATAACATATTGAATGTTCACAAACTTGAAGAAAGAAGTCACAAACATACACTAGTACAAGCCACATAAATTCACATATAGTCAACATAGGCATATTCACATAGAGTCACATCTAATACAATGAAATTGGTCACATATATGCTTTGATTTCACATACTGACTAATCACGGCATTTAACACAGAAGTCACAACCTATTCTCTTCAGCAGTCACAAACATTCACAATTAACAAACACATGTCACTATGAATGAACGGTCACAAATAATCACACTGACAGTAAACAATGGTCACATATATTTTTTAGTCTAACTGTATAGAAATGTAATTCTAGATCAGCATGTTCAGAAATCTGAAATTACAAATAACAAATGCATACTCCCTCATCACAAAAATAGAAAACACACATCACAAATTGGATAAAATGCACACTTATTTTTATAAAGCAAACTCACTGATTGCAGTTAGAAGGAACTTTCATAAATTTCGGAATTATGATTAGTGTAGTTTCATAAATTTTTGCGGACCTTGATATATGCATACCTTCGAAATCTGATAATGGAATAACAATATTTTCTTTGAGAAAATCCTATCAATCTAACAATGAGCTAAACTTCTCCAAAAGAATGAATTTCGGAAGTTTTTCGATTGAATTGTAACTTCATACGTTGGTTGTGGCTCAAAATCGAAGATTTAGGGAGAAAATATAGTAATTTTTGAGAGATGTTGGAAATCGCGACTCTAGAGAGAGGAAGTCATTGTTTGATTATGAGAGGGAGAGTGATAAACTTTTATAAATGGAATATTTCCTGTTATTTAGAATACATTTTAAATTATATTTTATCCTAATTTAGATTATATACAATATTATCATATTACATTTACCACCTACATTTTGAGACAATTTTATAAGATTATTAGTTATGAAATATGATTATTGCAGTCTAACAATTATATCTTTTTCCCCTTTTCTAACTGAATTGGGAAGGGCCAATTTACACAAATTATGACATAGGGCTTGTCTAGGAAAGCTTTTTCTCTGATTTGTAGCTAAATTGTGACCGTTGCTTTTCATAGTCAACAGTACTTTAAAGTAGAATGTCAAACATGGCTGTCGCAATTTTGGACCATTTT
Source organism: Fraxinus cuspidata (assembly GCA_903798385.1). Lineage (NCBI taxonomy): Eukaryota > Viridiplantae > Streptophyta > Magnoliopsida > Lamiales > Oleaceae > Fraxinus > Fraxinus cuspidata. The sequence goes on from CAIGRP010130557.1 coordinate 30,202, forward strand.
AATGCAGAATGACTTTTTTGCCCTTAACATTTAATTCATTTTTCATGATAGGCAGACACTTTCGGTATTTCATTTTTAGAATGTCAAAATGGGACCCATGTTTAAGTGACTAACGGTCGATTAATTGCTAAAATTGGGAAAAAAAGTTCTCCTAGACAGACGCATAGGCTCAACCACTTGGGCTGATCTTAGGCGGCACGCATCCCAAGTGCATTGGAAGTCAACTTAGTGCATGGACCTTCATGATCACCCATTGATCCTGCCCATATAAGTATGAGGCCCAATCTTATACCTTCTATTTTATAATCCCTTCTCCCCTCACCCTCACATTAACACTCAATATGGATAATGAATTCTATCTGATTATCTCACTTCAAGTGAGTTCACCTATTTTTGAATTAATTGATAAATCGAGTGCACAAATGGAAGATGTTAGACTAATCATTATTTTCAATAAATTTGAAGTGATGGGCGGAAACCTATTTTAGTATAAGCATGTTTGGGTAACTTTACTTAGCAGCTTTAGAATCAGCCAAACATACCGTAAGACATAAATCACTGTTAAACAAAAAAATCGCATTTTGAGTGAAACAACAATTCTGGTTCAGAATATGCGATTTCGAGGAATAGATAAAAAGGGGAAGGTGGACCGCTGTTGTAACCCCAATGCCAAAATTCCCTCTCGAACAAATTCTCCTCTTGTTCTATTCTTTAGCTCGGAGTAGCAGCAGAATCTCGTAGAAAAATGGCAGGCGGCGGGGGAGGAGCGGTGAAGGAGGTGAAATCGAAGACCGAGCTTGATCAAACCATTGGGGATGGCTCTCCGGTCATTCTGCACTTCTGGGCGTCATGGTGCGAGGCATCCAAGCACATGGACCAAGTTTTCTCTCATCTCTCCTCTGATTTCCCTTTAGCCTACTTCCTCCGGGTTTTTACTTGCCCCTTTCTCTCCCGCTCTCAAACACAAAAACAGTTTTAATCATTATTATTTGTTTTGCTATTTTCAATGCTGGTCTGATTTTTGTTTCTGTAGGTGAATTTATTAGATTTCTTTGCTTTTCCTGTTTCATTTTTTTCTGAATTTAAGAAGAGGAATTTAAACTTTATTAGGCAATGAAGTTGCGGTGAGATCTTATCTATTGCTAATTTTATATGGTTAGAGGTTTTTTTTTTTCCCCTTTCAATATAGGATTGTTTGCTGGCAATTGAGTGCCTACCAAAAGTAAGCGATAGTGGTTGCTTACTATTGAAATTTAGAAAGAAAGAAAAAGAAAAGGACCCTCAATTTATTCTAACTTGATTGTGGACTACTTCATTTGGTTATTACTTTAACATGG
>CAIGRP010130573.1:1775-17583 GCA_903798385.1 Fraxinus cuspidata
AAAAAAAAAAAAAAAAAAAAAAAAAAAAAAAAAAAAATATATATATATATATATATATATATATATAAGAGTACTTAAAAGACACCATTCATTTATAATTTTTTAGAGCCCTTGAGCACGTCTGATTCAAGTTCACAACTGTCTAATGACTAGTCGGAGGTAACCCAACTATTATCCACCGTTTTGACCATAAAAATGGCACTGCTCAACTAATTAAAATGTAGGAGATGTCATCCTAGGTTTCTTAAAGTGCTCCTGTCATAAACAAATACAGTATTTTGACCTACTTTGATTTCAATAAAAAGATCATTTAAGTCGATGGAGACACACTAGTTTTATCCAAACAACAGGCAATGTAGCGATAGAGGCATAGATCAATCAAACAAATTATATTTCCGACATGATAAAATTTTTAGATTGATAGAACACCAAAATTAGTCAGTCAACAATTGAAAGAGATGTACTTGCTAGTCCGTTAAATAAGTGATACTTGTAAGATTCTAAGAACTGCAAGCATGCTTAGTACGACAGACAAGGTTTTATATTCATCTGCCTCCTAACAGCAAAGCAATCTTTGCACCGTCAATATAAAAAACTAATCCTTGTTTCCAATAAATTTTGGGTAAGCTACGTGAGACTTTTTACATGACCCTGTTCGAAGATAAAATGCAACTAGATAATGGACATTGAGAAAACCAAAAAATTCAAACAAAAAGGTTAATTACAACATCCAAAAAATTTAAGCAGATGGAAGTTTTTATAATAATCAACAAAGGTTTGCTCAATTTGATATCAAACCACAAAGAGATCAAGCAAATATCAGGTCCGACACCGACACCAAGCATGAGGAAAAAGATGAAGACATTATGTTCCCATGAGTCAGTCAGTATAGCTTGATAGCCACAGTTCCAAGAGACAGTTTGCTAAACTTCATGGATGTAATGCCTGGAGGTCGATATTCTTCCAATAAAGGTTCGACAGAATCTTTTATAATAGCCTCTGCTGCCTGGAAGAGTTACGATAAAGAAAATCAGCAATGTGAACTCATGAAGTGGAAGGTCATTATCAATGTCAACAGAATGATGAGAGAATTTAGTTAATGATAAATTCATATATTGGATTACAAAGATAGATCTTCCGCATTAGAATCGAAAAATTATATATTAACATACACATGATGTATATGCCTGTACAATGCACAAGTTACACCTAGTAGATTATTGAGAAAAGAAGAGAGAGAGGCATACATCTGCAACAAATGGCCACAGTTTAGTCAATTGCTTGTTTAGCCATTTCACCTGAAAGAAGCAAGCAAATAAATTCCATGAAGGGCTAACAAAAAATGAGTGCAACATTGATGGCTCAAATGTGCCCCGATAAGAAACAATAATGCTTCTTGAATACATAACTTCCATTCTAGTGTGGTGGAAGTCAAATAGTTTATTTTCAACCAAAATCTTTTTCTTAATGGGTAATCGTGCCAAAGAAACATGTAACAAAACATAAAAATCAACATTACAATATCCAAGGCTATATTGAGCATCAAAAGCAAACTCATAAACTTCATGAAGTAAAATAATTTGTTGTTTAATCTCAACATGAAAATTAAGAATATTAACAACAAAGTTTGGAGCTAAAATAATATGAAGGTAATTAGTAGACAACAATCGAATATGAATAAGAAAAGTATACAGGCGAACAATTACCTTGGATAACAATGTGGCAACCCTTAAGAGTATCAATCAGTTGACGTAATGTCATAACAAAAGTAAATGTTAAAGTCTAGGCAATAACAATGTGGAATGTTTGACTTAGGTGGCAACAACATAGGTAATTTTCCAACTATGTTATTGTTAATTGTATCAATTGATCACGAAAGGGAACGCAATACAATGCTCAAAACTCTTGTCCTCAACAACCAACTTGTCTCTATATATGATGTTGCTACTCCAATCAATTGTATCATTAGTCCCTTTGAAAAGGGAAGGAACAACTACACTATAATCATTGAAACAAACCTCTAAAAATTTTATAGTTTATGTCGAGTAAGGTTTAATCTTGACACTGCACTTCTCAAAAAGTCTCTCCACCAAATTCATTGCAAAAGGAAAAACTCCTTATTGTTATTGTTCTTTTTCACACTAACCAAAAGGAGGGCAAGCAATTCTAGAGAAAGATTATTGCTTTCTTCCAATATAAGAGTCATAAATATCTTTATGGATGAGAAGATGTTCTCTAGATGATTTTCTCTTAGTGCCATAAGAAAAAAACGTTGGAACAAATCAATTATCATTTCTACATTCTAAATCCAATATGATGACACAATACCTCACATTTGCCATATTTCCAAGTATCCTAGCTCCTTTTAACATACAATTTAGTAGATTTTTCAGAGAGATGCAAATGAAGAAAGACATCCTTCATTTTTTCATAATCATATGGGGCATCAGGTGAAATAATTTAGATTATTTCACTTAGGCAAGAACCCTAATTACGTTTCCTAAAATAAGTATTCAATTTGGAAAGTATTCCATATAATATCTCTATTAGGATTACTATCCCTTGTACTGAGCATATTCTCTTAATTTCTGATTTCATAACAAAAACAATCCTACTTTGCTTTCCTTTCCAAGTCACAAGACTTTAAAGTTTCTGACTAATTGCCATAATCAACGTACTCCTCTTAAATGTTAGCTGCAGTTGAGATAAAAGATTATTATAGAAGATCTTGCTCCCCAAACTCGGAAGCAACCAGTTTGAGGAATGAGGCAATGAGAAGCTATAAACCACTCTCCATTCTTGTTCATTTGTGTTTTCTCTTTAAGATCTCGGAATCTATCCTTCAGCTTGTTGGATGCATGCATGTCTCAACCAAAAAGGAAAAGGATAAATAGACCAAAAGAAGATTACTCGAGTTTACAATAGGCAGTACATCAGAACAATTGATCCCACTGTATAATTCACCAAGTAAATAAGCTGTAAATAAAGTAAAATGAAAGAATCGCCCACAATAATCATCCAAGACATTCCCAAGCTAAGCAATCAATGTATTTAAAACAATGCTCACTGCTTGATTGGTTATGCAGTTGCTTGCAGTTTCATCAATTTATGTCCTGTGAAGTGAAGTGTCCTTTCCAACATACCAATCTAAACTCGTAATTACAAAAAAATATTAAGATCCAGTGCAACCAATGATACAACAAGAATGCTAAAGAGCAGGTAAATAAACCACAAAACCATTACAATCATAATATGTCTACTTTTCAAAGGTCCAAAGCAGTCACGAAAAAGAATGATGAAGTATTATGACCTGTTCAAAAACAGGAAAAGATATCCATTCAGGAAAACTTTCGCCACAGATTTTCTTCAAATCATCCCTGTTGAGAGAGCTCAATGATTTAATATCAACTGTCTGGAAAAAACACAGAAAACAAAAAAATTACAGTTAGTGTCACAATTGCTCAATATAAGCAAACAAAAAATTTCAGATAAACCTAACAATGTACCTAGCCAAATTTCAATAACAATAATCCTGAGAACACAACTATGGCACTAACAATGACAGAAAACTATTATAATAAAAACTTCCATGTTCTTTTCAATTAAACAAGTAGAATTCAATTAATACCACTAACTATTCACCTTTTACTAAAAGGTCCAAGCACAATTCTACTCCCAATTTCCAAGTTAAAAAACTTAGCAGAGAGGTGAAAAACATAATTATCACCGGTAAACCTTAAGAAATCCTTACCGAGAAAATCATAAATATAAAGAAATTGAATTCAAGAAAATAAAGAAAAATGAAAGAACCTTAGCAATTCGCTTGTTGCTCCGGTACCGCATCATTTGCTGCCAACCCGCCATCAACGCGATCCCGAAAACAATCCCCATCAACATTCCCGATATCAACCCCATCTTTCCTTTTTTCCTTTTTCCCCCCCTTTCACAATCTCAACCCTTGATTTCAAATTTCAAACTATCTGGAAAGTTACAGAATTCCCAACTTCCACAAACTGAAACAAATATTTCTATTACCGTTACTAATCCTGATCGTATTAATGATCTTCAATTATTTCATGTGTTTCGATGTCGAACCCTGTTTTCATAAAGCATATTCATCCACAAGATTTGGATTTCTGGGCCAGGGGAAAGGGGATTATTTCTTAGTTCTTCGTGTATAACGTATATGTGTATATAAATCATACCAATTTGAACGATAATATTACGTACAAATTACAATACCCCATTGGCGCAGATGTACAATCAAGTAGGTAGTTGTCCTACTTACCTGTCGCCTTTATTGGCCAGAATTAAATATTTCAGATATTGATATCAATACTTTTATTTCAAGGTCTCTGTTTGGAAATTTTGAAATTCGTAAAAATTAATTTTCATTTGTCACTGGGTGTACTTGGTCTGGTCCACTTAATTTAGTGGAACTAGAGGTGCCTGGCCGGCACGGCACGGCACGCGTGTCTAGAGATTATATTGACCATCCACGTGTATGCATGCGGATGATGTTAGTCTAATAAACAAATTTTTGACTTTTAAGAAGAGTGTAGAGGATGTTCTTATTTATCAATGGGGATTTGAATTTCTCTCAATGTCGGAATTAAAAAAGAGCCGTGACGATAAAATTAATATCTTAATAGTCAACCTATTCTTTGCCAATAAATATAAGGCCATGTTTGTTTGCAAACTGTTTCATGAAAAATGTTACATTCGAGGAAAACAAATTCTACTTTGATCATTTGATTGCAATATGAAAATATAAACCGAATTCAAATGTATAACCACTTTAAACTGTATTTTTATCTTTCATGGAAAACAAATTTTTATGGATTTTGTGACTTTTTATTTTCCAACTAACATGGAAATAGAATTCATTTTCACATTTTCCTTTTAAACGGACCCTAAGTGTAATTGAAATGTTGCTTTTACAATTGTTATTCTTATAATAGAGAATAGACTTATGTCACTTTTACATATCCCATCCAAAAAAATACAAAGAAAATCGACCACTTTATCAAATATTAATGTCAAAAGACTGTGTGCAATGTTTTTCAAACAAAAAAGTGTTAAAAGTCAGAAAATATTTCTCAATATTTTTTAACCTATCTCAAGCCTGCAGGAATGAGAGCATAACAACAAGCAATAAGAATAACCAGCAAATGCAAACACCAGCCCTCATCCCACTATTATTAGATGGACTTGTCACCACTGATATGGGGGGTGACTGCCCCTCGTCTGCTGGTACTGGTGGCGGAGCATAGGGCGGTGGCGGCGGTTGGCTAAGGCTTAGGGGAAGTCCTAATCCATGGCCAACTTTAATCTCAAAGGCCATACCATGCTGACATTGTTCCCCATCATCGGCATCTGAGAAGTAGTATTGTGCACCCTCGATAGTCAGTGGCACCGGTATAATCAATGTCTGCCCAAATTCGTTGCTGCCACCTTTGTACTGGAATGTATCACTATCTAAAGCATCATCCGTGATGCAGCTGTCATAAGTTGTCTTATTGTAAGTTTGGATCACTGTTTGGTTTGTGATTGTATTAAATACTGCACAAGACAAAATAAGACCCAAGTTTAGATAAAACTAGCAGTCAAGCACAGCTATACCACGAATTAGTACTCAGTTCTTTTGCTCAGTAAGTGCACGTTCGCTACCCAGTACCAGAATCCGTGGACTGTCTCATAAACAATATTTAAACTTACTTTCTTCCATAATACTTCCTCTTCACCAAACATATGATACAAGATTAGATTCACAATGCATCACAAGTACGGAACTGTTATTAAAAAAGATCCGATTTAGAATACTATTGAAAGAGGAAAAAACAGAAATAGCATCATGTGTCTCAACTAAAGCTTTTCTTGTTTCTACTGTTTTCGTGGCACTTAACACATTACCCCCCTACTCTAGTACAAGAACCAGTATAGAATTTGGAGTTCAAAGCTAAATTTCATACCAAAATCATGTTATTACTACGCAGTTCTACCCCCATCTGCATAACACCGTCTGCATAACATTCAGTGCTTACCTGTTTAAGGGAACACATAACAGATTTGAAAATTTTACTGCATCCCAGCCCTTGCCTTCCTAAAATCAACTCGGCAAATATGAATGACCAGAAAATTGGAAAATGAAATACATTGATAACGTCTGCTAAATTTACTTAATTAATTAAAGCGGGACATTCCTTTGATATGCTCTAAGTGATTTCCAAGCCTATTAAGCAATTTTCACAGGCTAGAGAGTAAAGAGAAGGAAAAGAACATAAAACAATTGCAGGAGTTCTTTACAGTCACATTTCATCTTTACTAGACCAAGCAACAAACATCTTTTGTGCATTCTTTATTCTTTCCCCAAAGTCCAAGTAATCTCACGCTCAATGTCAAATCAGTACGAACTACTAGTATGGATACAAGAACTGAAGAGAAGCAACAGTTTTATGGAAGAATGTACAGATTACATAATGCAAATTTGTTGAGATTGTTGATTAATTGAACAACTAAGCCTCATTCCTAATAAATTTTGGATCGGTTACATCCATCTCCATCCCCCAAGCAATCGGTCAAATTGAAACACCAATTACATGGAAACTGACTTATTAGTGATTAAGCAAATTTACTTCCGATTTTATTTTTAGGATCGAAACAAAGTAACAATATTTAGTTCGTTTCAACCCAAAATCGACATCTCCCGAAGAATTCTTGAAATTTACAGATCACTAATCGCAATCAAACGATTCTATATACCCAATGGAAGCAAATGCCAAGAAAATCAGAGGGCAAGAAATCCCAGATCAAAAATCCAATAATGCGATCAAACCAGGAATCTTGAAACTAGAAAAGTCAGCTTTAACTTAGAAAACCAGCAATTAGCATAGCATCAACTTACTTAAAAAGTCCCCAAGATTGAAAGTCTGTTTGGCAGCCCAAGCAGAGAAATCCGCGGAATTTTTATTGGTGGTGGAGTTGAAGAACCAACCGGCAGAGTCACCCACAGTGTGGTTGGTGTACTTGGTTGTACCATCAGATGCAGCGCCATTAATCAGGAAAGCCATTGCCGCCATTGCCAGGTACAACGCCATTGCCATTGATGTGGGCTGTGGCTGAATCTAATCAAACTTGTGATGATTGATCAGGAAATGTTGTATGTGACTTTTGAATGTTAACGTACGAACGTGCGTGATAAGTACTGTAAATTTGTCAACGGAAGGTTGTTTGTTAGTCTTTGTATTTGCGTACCTAGTCATGTGGCTTACATAGGAACGTTGGATGAAAGTGTTCTGTCATTACTTCTTTTTGAACAGAGATACGGACAAAAAATGCCCATAAAATCTTTTATTCACCGACAAGCAGAATAAACTCATATATATATATTTTTTGATCTCTAATCTTTAAAAGAAATAATTTGATTCTTAATTTTTTTTTTTAATAGTTGAACAATCGATGAATCCTTTGAGCATCTCCAACATAATTGCCGATTGCATAAATATTTTTTATGCAATGCAATGGGAATGAACTTGCTGTCAGTGGTATCAACTACAATCAAGGATGATACCAGGAAACCATAGAAGTGGTGGTCGTGATGGTTGTGAAAATTCGATGGATGACGATAATCGTGATGATGTATTAACACAAATCCGTCAGTCCATTGAAACCATAGCACAACAAAGCAGCAACGTTGTTTTGTAGCAGGATGAACTGATCGAGCATTTGTAGACGTTGGTTGCTGGTTCTCATGGAGGCGGTGGAAGGCAGGCTTGTTGTGGAAGCAGTCGAGTCCCTCATAATGGTGTTTCTCCATGGCGTAAGGCTGTGGCGATTCGTTTCACAGTCCAAGTCCACGGCCAATGATGGGTCAAATTGGCCATATGAAGATAATATTCTGATAAAATTAACTAAAGATTGGTATTATTGGATCAATGCTTACCGAAGATCGTTATCTCGTCCATTTCGACAAATAAGATTGGTATTATTGTAATGATCAATCCAATGCCTATCATCTCAAGCTTCCAAGTCTTGTGTGTACCTGGTGTGTTAAATGTCAAGTATCTCATTCCTTGTCTGTCATGGGGATGAAATCAAGTCCAATCGATGCAAATCGTCTTTAACTTGGGAGAATGACGTGGATGAAACTGCTCTAGCCTTTCTAGACAAGTGGAGTCGCATGACAATCAAGATAAAGATACCAGGATGAGCATCTTCGGTACATCAGGCACACGGACGAACCTTATGGGTTCGTCCAGATATTTAGCTTAATCTATTATTTTAGGGATAGTCTGTTTTATGCTTTCATAGGGTTTTTGTAGTATTTAATCTATTTGTTTGCATTATTTTTTACTAAAATTTAATATAAACATGAGAAGTTTTCTCTATTCTTGATCTCGATTTGAATATCGTTGACCTTTTTTTAATATAAATATGAGAAGTTTTCTCTATTCTTGATCTCAATTTGAATATCGTTGACCTTTTTTTTCGGGGTAGTGTGGTCAACAGATCTCGATTTCTCTTATGTCCATGTAGTTTTTACCCGCATATTTTGACAAATTATTAGAGTACTTGGTATTCTCCAGTGGTGGGAGAGGTAGTTGCGAGCATTTCGACAATCAAACCAGTCTATACATCTTAGAGTAAGTATTTGGCTGTAGGAAGTGCTAAAGACGTGAGTCACAATAAACGGGGGTTCAGATTGAAGAATATAGAGAGAATAATGAGAAAGCAAAGTTATAATTGAGATTATAAAATTGCACTACCTTCAAATGACACTAAACGTGAGTTTTTATAGTAGTAGAGAAGAAATAATAATCGTTGAATGAAGAGACATATGGCCTCATCTTAACGATTGAGGCGCCTTGTCTTATACATCATTTTGTCAATCCTAGGCTCGCGCATTTATTGTTTTGAGCATTTGTAAACTTATGGCCTTGGATTGTAAGTATTACACTTGAAATTTTGACTTAAAAGAGTGGCTGTTACAGTGAATGGTTACATCAATCAATCACGAAAAATCATTGCATCGCCTCGCCTCTTTATGGGTTCGACGAAATATGCCATATGGGCAAGATGGTGAGTGTGAGCCTGGATTTTCTTACTATGTGGCTTCTATGTGGCCACTTTTTTGAGCCTCGCTGGAAGTGGCATAACAAGTATCTCAAGGTTTTTAATCTTGATTGTTGTGTAAATTTATTTTGATATTTTCACGCTTCATCTGTGCCAATTCTATATGTCTCTCTTTATATCCATTTTTATGCAAATAGTTTCTTCAATCCATTCAAACATATCGTCCCGTATTTGAACTCATCCTCATTCATGCACACCACCATCGTTTATATCAAAACGGAACACTTTCTCTGATTCTCGTTCACAAACATCAACGCATTTATCCAACAATGACTCGTAGAGTTTGATACTACCAACGTTGGCCCCTCAAAGATGAAGACGATGACAATGATTATGACGATAATGAGGGCTCAGCTATGACTCCTGTTTCAATATCCGTCTAGCATATTAGAAATAATCATCTTGTTTGGGCTCGTTTTTCCAAAAATGCATTTTTTTTTCAAAAATTATTTTCAACCACATCTATAAAATTATTATGTGTAAACTCATTTTTTTAATCACATATTCTACAAAAAAAAATTTAATATTTAAATTATATTTTTCTCCCAAATCTCATTTTAATAGAGCTCAAACAGAGGTAATATATAGTTCGGGGAAAGATATAAATAACATTTCCTTCTTCAATGATGGAAGCCATTAGGATATAAGAGGATCTCCAACAAATTCTTTAAATACAAAATATTCTTTATTTAAAGAGCTAATACTTAAAAAATAAGTTCTAATGAACTGTCTATTTTAACTTTTTAATAGAGTTTTCTGATTAACAATGATTGCATTTATTAAACCACAGATTTCAATATCTACTTCTTAAATTTTCAAACCATATTTCGATTTATTGGTCATTGACATATAAAAAATTATGTTAAATAAAATATGAGGAGAAATCTATAAATATTTTTTGAGAAAAGTAAAATGAAGAGTCAAAATAGAGAACATTGTTGGAGTGCATAGAAAATTTAACTCTTTTAAATTTAAGGATACTCTCTATAATGCGTAAGATTCTCTTTATAAATAATTAGTCTCTTGGTGATGCTATAATGAATTTTAACTTTCTTGGTTCTCTTTCTAGAATGAATTTCTTATCTTGTTTAATTTACGTGAGATAATGATGTTTCCTATCCATAAATCGTATGTATAAATTGCAAGATTGTCAGCTTAGCCTTTGTTTGACAATTATTATTTCAAAACTCATTAATTCTTATATTCATTTTCAACCACACATTTACACAATAAAATATTTTGTACATAAATCAAAATTTTTTTTCGTATCTTTTAATCATACATTCTCCAAAAAAAAAATAAAAAAAATCACTATATAAAATTCCTTTTTTCTTTTTTCAAAATAATGATTGTCAAACAGAGGTTAAATCAGATAGCGGATTGGAAAATGGTAGCCGTGGAGATGGGGCCAAAGGATGATGTTTTCTTCTTTGAGGAAATTACACAAATCCAAGTATTTCAAGATCACATTTCAAAAATCAGATTTGATAATTTTTTTTTTTCAAAAATCAGGTATCAATTTGAACTTTTTAATATCTTAAAATTAAATTAACTTCATCCACCCAAACCCTAATTATTTTTCACTCTTCATTCTCCCTCTCTTCTTTTCTCTCTCTTCTCTCTTTCTTCTTTACCCGATTTTCACATATTCTTCTCTCTACATCTCTCACTTATCTGTCTTCGAACGTCGATGATTGACGAAGGAGTTGCGTCGGCCGAATACACTGCGGCATCGAAAGCTGCTACTGCTATTAACGAAAGTATCGCTACGCTGCATTTGGCGCTGACTGATACCGGTGACTCCTCACGGCAATCGCTCCGGCTATTCATCGCGACGCAGAGTTGACGACTCTTCAGAGGCGATTCATCATGGCGCGCGAAGCAGCGTTGCGTTGCTTTGCTTCGCCGACAATGGTTGTAGTGAGGTTTGGGCGGTGTTTTGTGTGGTAGGTGGTGGTGGATCTGGCGGTTGGGGTGGGTTTATTGAATTTTGGCTGTGGAAGTGGTGGTTTTGTAGTTGAAAATGGTGGTTTGTTTTTGTTGGTGGTTGTGAATCAATGACAGTTTGTTTGAGATGGAGATTCCGGTCACTGGTTGTCGTGAGGTGGTGGGGTTTCCTGGCGACGTGGTGTTGGCGATTGTGGCAGTGGTGACTAGTGTTATGTGTGGTGGTGCAGTGCGGTGTGGCGATGATGGTGTTGCAAAAATGGTGACGACAGTAGCGGTGGTACTGGTGGTGGTGTGGAAGTGGTGGTTGTGATATTTTTGTTGGCAATGGTGTTGTTGTGGGAGTTTTGGTTGACCTGTGACCAAGTATTTGTGGTGAATCAAGATTGGGAGTGGGGTGTTTGGTGCATGTGACCAACTAGTAGTTTTACTGTAACTAACTATTAAAATGTGATCTTATTGTGACCAATAAATTTGAAAATGTGTGACCAATAGATAAATTGTGACCTATAATTTTTTTGATCCGTGACCAATGAAATAAACTGTGAAGTATAAATTTTTTTGATTTGTGATCTCGAAATAATATGTGATCTATTAATTTGATAATATGAGACCAGTAAATAAATTGTGACTCGTAAGTATGCATATGTGACCATGAATTGTATAATTTTGATTTAATTAATTAACTAAATACCTTATTTTTGCATTTTAAAAATTTAATACCTGATTTTTGCAATTGTAAAAGTTAATGTCTGGTTTGTGAACTCTTCCCTTTTTCTTTTACACTAAGCTAAGACATTGCGTATGAAATAATAAATGGGCTTCGGTAGACATGGTCTAAAGCCCAGGGATGCGCTCTATTTTCCCCCCTAGGTGGTAGGCAATGGAAGAAATGCATTTGCGATGGTTGAAAATGTAGTTGAAGGTCAAATTAAAAGATTATGTGGGCAGAGGGAATATGGACTGGGAATACCTTGTTGTCACTGTTCGGATTACCATTATATGGAATTATAAAGTATTTTGTATTAGAAAATAAACGACACCTATGGAAACAAATTTTAAGCTTCGTCATCTATTCGATATCACGTAGATTGAAAATACGTCTATTTCCTTGTCTGTAGATTGCAATCCATTGAATGCATAGCATATCTAACGTATTTCTTAAATTGCTTAAAAGTTTACCACATAAGCAAAAATAGAAGACATTTAGTCTCTGTTTGGCCCCTATTAAATTAAAATTCATTTTTTACCTCTATTTATCAATTACGTATTTTCTAATAAAATAATATTATACGTAAATCTAAAATAATTTCCTTTTTTAACCACACACTATTCAAAAAATTACTATTCCTCCAATTATAATCTATGATAATGGAGTCCAAAGGGGCTTAAGAAAAGGCTTAATAGCATAAAACATTCATACGTTTGGTTTGTTGTGTGCAAAATGTCCATACGTTTCAAATTTTTGCATTTTCATCAAAATTTTTGCATTTTCACCATATTTTCATGTTTTATTGCGGAAAACGTCATTTTCACCAATTTTTAATGTAAAATGACCAATATACCCTACAATTTAAATAAAATAAAACAAAAAAAATTGTAATTATACTCCCAAACTTTTTAAAAAGTGCAAATGAGTTCAAAGCCTTATTAAAACATTAAAAGTGAAAAAAAAAATTATCTCTCTCTTCTCGCCTCCTCCTTCCTCTGCCCCCAAATCTCTCCATGTGTGGAGGCATGAAGGTTTTTGGAATTTGATGATATCAAGGTTCTTTGTAAAACTCAAAAAGTCAAAACCCCAATTTCTACTTCTAGTTAGGGAAAATTACACTACATCAATCCATCTTTTCTACGGATTTTCTCACATAATTATAGAGATATACAATTTGTAGGATTTAATTCGTTTTCAATTCAAAAAAAGCAAGAAAAAGGCCTCCTCAACAGCTCAAATTCACGCTCTTGGACTTGGAGCCAGCACTTACTTGGCATCCTCTACCCAAATCATTAGAAATCCCTCCAAAACAGGTTTTTTGGGCAAAGACTTAATCGGACGGCGTATGTAAGTTTCAGGCTGAAAAGTAAGGCCAGAAACAGCTCGCAAGGAAATCCCACTTGGACACCTTTACGCGTAGTATCTGAAAAAGTTGTTGGAATTGACTTGGGAACGACTAATTTTGCGATGGCGACGATGGAGAGAGGGAAGCTAACGATAGTGACCAATGCTGAAGAGCAACGAACCACTCCTTTGGTCGTGGCCCATCCGGTGGTATGGAGGTTCGGTGGTTTGGATGATGGTTGGTCTGAGTGTTTTGGCTTCAAAAGTGGCGGAGGGAGGACAGAGAGAACATTTTTAAAAAATTTTAATATCTTAATAATTTATTGGACTGATTTGCACTTTTTAAAAAGTTTGGGAGTATAATTGTAATTTATTTTTTTATTTTTCTTTTCTTTTCTTTTGTTTTATTTAGATTGTAGGGTATATTGGTCATTTACATTAAAAATTGGTGAAAATGACGTTTTCTGCAATAAAACGTGAAATATGGGTGAAAATACACAAATTTGAAACGTAGGGACGTTTTGTACACAACAAGCCAAACGTATGGACGTTTTGTGCTATTAAGCCTTTAAGAAAACATCGAAAATAGAAGGATCTTATCTAGGTGATGTGGCTAACAAAAAATAAAAATTAAAAAATAGACCGTGTCTATTTAGATATAGATGTTTTGTAAAACATAATGTCTCAACATTTTGTTTGCTTCTGTTTCTGCCTTTAAAATATTAAATTCTCTCTCTATTTTATTATTTAATTTTATTATTAATAAAAGACAAATAGGCCAAAGGCAGAAATACTTGGTTACGAATAGAACCTACTGGAGATTAATTTTTGACTTTACCGTATATTCATTATACGTCAACGTCATGTAAATTGAAAAATCATCTATTTAAAGAATAATGTTATTTAATTTCACTGAAGTTACAACCTCAATTTAAATGACACTAGATGATAGGCTAAATGAAACGTAGAATTACTTAGCATTACTCTTATTTAAATGCCATATAGATTGCAATGCATGGAGATCTCCAATTCTAATGTAAATTAAACTAAATATAGTTGCCACATAAGTTAAATATACAATGTCTACACAATTCTTCTCTAATACAAGGGTGTGCTATTTTTTATTTTTATTTTTTGAAAAGGTTTTTTAATAGTAATTTTTTTGGTGAATATGTGATTAAAACTAGAAAAAAATTGATTTTATGTGTAAAATTATTTTATTGAAAAAATGTGTAATTAAAAATAAGTTAAGGAAAAAATGAATTTTTATTGAATGAAGGTCAAATAGGGTCTAGGCCTAGAACTATTGTCATGCAAATGTGAAAAAAAAGAGTTATCGTCAAGAGGATCTCTCGACGTAGAGGTTATTTTAGACTGATGAGTCTCGATAATAAAATATTGAACCATGCTATAGGTAACAGGAATTCAAATTCCTGTACCAGACAGAATACACACAACAGTGGGTGGGGTGGAGGTTTTTGCCAATATTTAATCACATGGGGCCCATCCCCACGTAAGTGAAATTCAAAATTCTGTATCAATTATGTTTTTTTTTTTCCGATACTTACAACATTATTCTAAAATATTTCTTACTTTCCCTATCCCATTTCTTTGACTTTTCTTTCTCATGTTCGTTATTGTTCCTCCCTATTAAATATATATCATGGATGAAACCTGAATTATAGACGGAATTCATTAGAGATAAAATTTGAACTAGGTTGTCGATTCGTTGTTAGACATTTATATCGCGTGGAGTGAAAGCTCTTTTATTTAGATGCCACTTAAATTGCAATTCATGAAATGCATTGGATATGCTTTAAGAGAATAAAAATGTTCAATCTATATTAAATCATAACTTAACCCCTTGTGTTGTGTGGATAAATAAATGAGTCAAAATCAATAATTAATTTTAATTATATGGGATCTACAACTTTTCAACTACATATTTAAATAATTTTTATCAAAATTTACTAAAAAACTGATTTTTAATTATACCAAACAGGGGCTAAATGTCGCATCTAACTTTAATTTTTTTTTTCTTACTTTAAACTTGTACTCAGAGCATCTACAATGGACTCTTTAAACATGAGATATTCTCTATTGTAAAGAGTCAACATTTAAAATCATGTTCCAACTGACTCTTTAAATCAACATTTCGATTTAGAGAGTAGGTTTGGCTCTCAACATGAGTGAGTTTGGCTCTCCAAATTTGGAAAGCCAAAATCACTCTCTATAATTAAATGCATTCAAAGTGTTTCAACTTTTAATGTAGGAAAACAATAAAATAANTTTCTCTATAATTAAATGCATTCAAAGTATTTCAATTTTCAATGTAGGAAAATAATAAAATAATCTAAAGAAAAGTTAGTTAAAATAAAAGATAAAGAAAAATAATAAATATTTTTTGGGAGTAATAAAATTAAGTGTTAAATATAAAGAGTTTGTTGGAGTACTTTAAAATTTTAACTCTCTAAATTTATAGATGCTCTCCAAATGATAGAATATGCTCTTTAAAAATAGAGATTTTATTGAAGATGCTCTTAAAAACTCAAAATGGATCATGTTTCGTAGTTTCAATGAAACTAATGATGATTTTATGAAGATTTAATGATGGGAGATTCACTACAGTTGAAGACCATCTTGCTTACTTCTAAAATTGGAGGTTTATTTGCT
>CAIGRP010130590.1:0-29657 GCA_903798385.1 Fraxinus cuspidata
TAGGGTGTGTTTGAGCCACATTATTTTGGAAGAATGTATTTTGAAATAGTAGATTGATGGAAAATGGGTGGTTGAAAAAGAAGGAAAAGTTATTGATGTGATGAAAAATATTATTTTATTGAAGAATGTGTGGTCAAAAATGAGTAGAAGAATGAAAATGAAAATTTTAATACAGAACAAAGATGGGCTTAATAATGCAATTACAATACCGGTGGGCAATAACCAAAAAGTAAATGACGACTCCGCTGGGGATCGAACCCAGAATCTCTGGTTCCGTAGACCAGCGCCTTATCCATTGGGCCACGGAGTCCTTTTTGACATATAGACCTTTGTTAATATACTTGTTATTTAAGAGACATTATAATCCACTTTCTTAAAGCGTTTTATGCTTTTCGAGGTTTCAGTTTCCCCAAAACTCAATATTGGAGGTCAATGCTGAGTATACTATCATCTTTTATTTCTCTGAGTAGAGTCTCAGGAGGATTTGGGTCGGATACAAACCAACATTCATCCTAGATCAACCGGAGAAGAACCCACATTAGATTTCAAGAAGGAAAATCGGGGATACCCAAGAAATCTTTCGAGAAGCAGAAGCGAAATCGTACAGCCATGTAGTGAAATATATGTTTTGTCCATTCCGACATATAAGCATACATTTAGTATAAAAATTTGTAGCAGTACAATGCTTACATTGTCGTATTCATGGATATCTCAGTATAACTATTGCAGAAGATAAACCAAAGAGACACAGAGCATTCATACATCCAACTCGAAAGATATCGATTCCTTAAATCACTGTTGTTTGATGGAACTAAAGAGCTCCTCAAATGAACGTTTAGGCGCTTCTGTCCGAGCAACAATCTCGACTACTTTGTAGTATGACTCGGGATGGAGCAATGCCTCTACAGCAACTTCAGCAACAAGATCTCGAGATATTGAACCTTCATAAAGAGTGTCCTGTAAAAAAGAGGGTTCAATGAAATTAAGAGCAAAGAGAACATATTATGCTAAGGTTAAATACATTGGTGGCTAGTATACTTCTAGCAAAACTCGATTCCATTTTCAGGTTGGTGGCTGAAATTAAATTTTCTTGCAATTTGGTTGGTTACTCCGTCCATGTCCATTAGTTTGACAGAAAAGATGATGAGTAATCTAGTAGTTTGCCGATTAAACTACCAACTAGACTATCATATCGGTTCCTTCTAGAGTAATGCTATTTAGCCTTGTCTATGTGGTATTAGATGATAAATTAAATGAAACGTACAATTAAATGACTCATTTAATTGCAGGTATCATTTAATGTCAAATTAGCGCCACATAAACTGAGGTTATAACCCCATTAAGCTCAACATTACTCTTTTTTCTATGAGTCAAACTAACATACATGCACAGAATGTGAAAAAAAAATTTCAATTTATTGACCAACGTGAAACAAAATGAAGTTCGATGACAACTTGAAATTTTACTAAAGAACACCATGTTTTTAACCCTATTACATTGTACTTCTCAAGTGAAACTCATAGCTAGTGGTTGAATTTGTTACCTCTGGTTCCATGACTATATTTCCGTTTGGTGGATCATTTCTTAATCCCCCGGGCCTAATAATTGTGTAATTGATACCAGATTTCCTGATATATTGCTCGGCTTGAAGCTTTGCAACTAAAGTGAGTCCAAAAACGTTAAGAAATATGTAAGCCGGGTTTAAAAGCTGCCCCATTGCAGCTCCATTGACTAAGATAGAACTGATAAGAATAAATCTATTGACACCACATTTGCGACAGGCATCAACCAAGTTTACAGTGCCAAAGTTATCAACCTGCATGAGATCACATTACCGAACTTACATAACATTGTTCACACAATGATTCAAGAATATATTCATCGAACATAAAACAGACGGACTTCAATTTTGTAGATATAAGATGATTCCAAATACAACTGTAAACATAATTAAGATGTAATTGCTTGTATCTTTTACACACACACACACACAGCACCATTGGTAAAAAATTGAAAAGAATGCTAAGCTTATTATGCGTAAAAATCAATGCCAAAGATTTGCAAGCTAAACAAAATTTTGCAACAGCTAAAAACTTCAGTCATATAGAAAAAATTTGACAGAATTTTTTTTTTAAAAAAAAGCATTGCGAGGAGGATGGGAAAAAAAATAAAGAAAAAAAAAAACAGAAGAATTAGATGTTGCCATGACAGCATCTGTAGGAATTCTGCTGTACTCGGGGCTTTTTCCTAAAAATTTTAGGCAAACAAATAAAACGCAGTTGCTAACTAGGAATTGTGTTAACAAAGTTACAAGATTATAGATATTACGCAGACGTTTTACTAATAAATTCCGTAAGTAGAAATAATGGCACTTTTCCCAATTCTGCCCAGATTATCATATTCAGATGATAAGAATCTAAAATTTGATTTACTAACCTTCCATGGAGCGAATAAATCCCATGAAGGTCGGAAACCTGTAGCACATATTACTGCCTCAGAATCATCACTGATAGCATCAGTTAGTTTTGTTGAACCCTCAGTTACGTCTGCTTTTACCTAAAATCAGAAGTACACCACCTTAGAACCGTGGATGGACAAGGCGGGTGGGGGCATCAAGTGAGAAGAATATCTTATGGCAAAAACACAGTAAAAGCCTCGGGATAATGATGAAATTCTGAAAGTCCTCAAGTGCGTATTCTCTCTCTTAGGCTTAGCGATGTACAATTTTACATTACGTTAATAGAATAAGAAAGTTCCAATTAAAGTCTACGTTCTGTTTACTCGTAATCAATGTTATACGTGTTTAGCATAAAGGACTTTGGTTGCCATTACATCGTTAACCAGAGAATATTTGTGTTGTCCGAAGAACTACTACATGGTTTATCCAGTCCCGAAAACTATGAATTAACTTTATGTCACACTAACTTTGATTGCAAAACATTGTGTAAAACAATCATCACAAACCTCATTTTTGGCTTTCAAGAACAGTATACTCCGGTATGTGTTTGCAACAAGACAATGTCCTTTTTAGCTATCATTGTTCCAGAATGTCTATATTTCGATACAAATATCTTATCTCCCATTTTGCCATAGATTCTAGTACAGTAAATATCGAGGTTTTTTTTTCTGAATCTATTCTTCTAAAGCTTAAGCTGCCAAAGAACAAACAAACATATTTATTTGAATCATATTCTCCATAGTCCCTCACATGCACACCATATTCATTTATTCCCATCAAAAGTCTCACTCGTACGCAATTTTTCCCAGCTCCGTTTTCGTAAGAGTGTTTTGAACAAACTTAATAAGTTAAATACTTAAATTACTTTTCAAACAGCTTTAGAGCCTCATATGACATTGTACGGTATTATGAGCTGGTTGTAAATCATTTCATAATATCCAATTGCAGCACCTCTAATTACCAAATTAATGAAAACCCAATTGTAGCAATCAATTAACCCTAAACACTCACAATTTGAAGATTAGGGTTGTCTCCAGGGAAGGTTGTTTTGGCCTTATCGATATCGCGAACAGCGGCCTTAACAGAAAATCCCTTAGCCAACAGCTGCTCCACAATCCTCTTCCCAGTACTCCCAGTGGCACCTGCAACAAAGATTTTCTTCTTTTGAGGAGCACCCACTTCTTCTTCCTTTGTAATCTCGCTTCCCTGCATCTGTAACTTTTAAGATGAACTCAACTTAAGTCAATAAAATGAAATCAAGAAAAGGGGGAATCAAATATATGTTAAAATTGAGAAAAAAGTTAAGAGAAAAGAAAAAGGAGAGATACTTACAGATGAAGCTTTGAGGTGAAAAGAATGGGATTTCCGGGTGGATGATGAGAAGTGAAAGAGAGAGGTTCTGAAGAAGCGTGTAGAAATGGGAGTGACTGTGGCCATGTCCATGGCCTTGCTATTTTCTTTTGGAATTATACCCGCCACAATTATTTCTTTCCGCAAATTACCAGGAAGATTGTCCGCGTGGCATCTACCATAATTGGAGCTCTCAGGCCCAAAAGAGAGCTTTTCAGGCCCATGCAATTTTATATAACTCAAATCAAATATTTTTTTGTCAAAATTAAATTTATTAAAATAGATGTAGAATACCAAGTTCCTATTAATGTGATGGATTATTTTTTTTTATAACATTGGGTGTTCGGACCAACTTGCGCGCACCTCGATTGATCCAACGAGGTCCTGAAGTTTATGACTGGGTACTCATCTCATTGGCCATGAGGGGTTAATGTGGTGGATAAGTAGGTAGTAGTTGAATTCCACGAAAAGTATTATTAAAATTAATATTTAACTATGACCATCAAGAAATTATAATGTTTCCTAAGTATGCACTCCCGACTCCCTTTCCATCCTCCACAAAATTGTTCAAATCACTGCCCATATCACCTCAGATTTGATTATCCATGGCAAAATCATGTCAAGCTCGACATATTGAGAAAAAAGGCTGCGGCCAAAGCCCAAGCGGCCGACATACTTGTGGAAATGTCATCGCCGATTGTGGCAAAAAGCACGTGCCATCGGCATGCCTCACCATCTAGTGCTCTTGGTGTTGACCAAGGATACATGCCTAACCACAAGGGAAAATAATATGATCATATCAATCTTTAATTATTTTGAGATGTCACACGACATTTCTAGTTTCAAATCTACTACGAGTGTACTAGGAAAGGAAATAATCAATTTCTGTTCAAATTTGTCCATTCTCGACATACCCAGATGTATAAACCGGTTATCGGGCTGGGGCGCGGGACGGCAGCTCATACCAGTCACTCCATTAATCTCTCTGCTCAAAGGCTAACGTCTTTTTCACCAAACCAGTAGCAGAAATTTAAGGATTAAATGAATACAAGAAAAAGTTGCATCAAGCCTTCAAGCTAGGATCTAAACTTAAACTTATTACAATTAAATCGAAAGAAATTTCTTGCTCAAGATGTTGATGGAGCAACCAGCACAACGAATACTGGTCAGTTGCTATAAGAGATTCAGTGAGAACTCTAATTCGAAAGATTTCTCCTTTCATGAGAAAAATAAAAAGATAAAAAAATCGTACAGAAATCAAGGCTTGAATGCAGAGAAGGCCACGACAGAGTTGTGTCCACCAAATCCAAATGAATTCGAAATGGCTGCATTTGATCATATACACAAGTCAATTAGGACCGAATGGTTAAAAAAAAAACCGGAAATAAGAGATGGGAGTTGAAATTTAAGGCATCTCACCGACGTTGACTTCATGCTGCTTCTTTTGGTTTGCAATTGTGTCAAATTCCACAGAAGACTCTGGATTCTGCATTTGCAATAGTGATTCAAACCATCATCAAACCACCGTTGAAAAAGAGAAGTTGGCCCCAAATGAGCTTCTTGTTCAAGTAAGCATATCGGAAAATTGCAGTTTTGCACTTAGAGGTAAATAAAGCATATCCATCCGAATCATAGGAAATTACTTACAAATTGGTTTATGGTAGGATGAAGCCACCCAGTTGTAATGGCTTTTACTGTAGCAATAGCTTCTAAACCACCAGCAGCACCAAGACAATGCCCTATCATAGACTGGAAAAAGATAAAAAGTCAGAAGCTAAAATGAACCAGAACAGGTATACTCAACTCAACAACAATTCCCACACACACGTAAGCATGTTTGGCTAATCTTTAAAAATGGTAAGAGTTACTTCTTAAGTAACTTTTTGTCTTCAAACATGTTTGGAATAACTAATTTTCTAACTTTTGAGTTGAACTTCTTTAAAAGCAACTCTTACCTTGCTGCCAAAATAAGTAAACTTTTTTTATTTACTTACAAGTAAACTTTGCTTAGCCAAGCATACTCACCACTCAAAAGTATTAGTTTGAAACAAACATATCCATGTGTATGAGAGGTGGGGGTGGGGGTGGGGATGGGGGACTCACCTTAGTTGCATTTATTTTGATCTCTGAAGTGTTCTTGAATACCTTCTTAATAGCATTTACCTCAGCTAGGTCACCTACTATGGTCGAAGTTGCATGGGCATTAATGTAGTTAACCTGATAAAGAATTTAATTTGTGTCATAGATTATCACAGATGTTCCAGAAATGAAATTGAGTTTACTCACGACTCCCAACTTAATAAAAGATTCACTGAAGATGCAACACCGCACCAGCAATAAAATTTAGAATGGTCCATTAATCCTTCAGTTAACTTGATACATCCGATATTACTTTGTCTACATCCTAAAAATACTAGCAGACTGCATAGTAGGATTAACCTCCAGTTTTCCAAGGGATATTTCGTGTTTTCGACCCAGATTTTCAGAAGCTTCAGTTTGAGACTACTTATGAATGAAATAACACTTTCCAGCTTTCAATTTTTTTATGGAGAGCTCCATTGTTACAGTTAAAGAAATCAAAGGAAGAAAAAATACCTCCTCAGGGGACACACCAGCATCTTCAAGGGCACTGTGGATACACGAAGAGACACCGAGTCCATCAGATCTGGGATCAGTCATATGATAAGCATCACAATTTACTGCACCTCCTAAATACTCAGCAATTATCGGTGCATCTCGTTTCATCGCATGTTCTAAACTTTCCATCACCTGATAAAATGTT
Organism: Fraxinus cuspidata; assembly: GCA_903798385.1. Classification (NCBI taxonomy): domain Eukaryota; kingdom Viridiplantae; phylum Streptophyta; class Magnoliopsida; order Lamiales; family Oleaceae; genus Fraxinus; species Fraxinus cuspidata. The sequence continues at coordinate 6,591 of CAIGRP010130590.1, forward strand.
GAAAAAGATATGAAGAAATTCAATTTCTTGTACAAATCTAAAGTCACATAAATAAGTGAACTTTTGTAGGCAGTGGAAATAAGAAGTCTTACGTACGTACGTACATGAACCTATCCGGATCCCAAGTAGATTAAAGTACTTCATGTTTTGCCCATTTTCCTCCTTTTTAGTGTAGTACCTTTGGAGGGGAAGGGTGGGAGAAATGTGGAAAAGGAGATACTGTGCTGAGGTTTGGAACTAAGAACCACCCACTTTCTCATTTTGAACACTCTTAGAAGAGTTCAATTAATTACTTAGGAAGTAACATATGAGATATTACTAGTCATAGATAAGTCTTTCACTCATGTCCCAAGCAAATAAATTTGAAATATCAAAGCAGAACCAATATGATACAAAAAATTTCAGTACCAGCCACTTACCAATACTCCAGCACCTTCACCCATGACAAAACCATCTCGATCTTTGTCCCAAGGCCTAGAAGCAGTTCGTGGATCATCGTTTCTTTGAGACAAAGCTCTGCATGCGACAAAACCTCCCACTCCAATGGGAATAATGGCAGCTTCAGTTCCACCAGCAATCATCAAATCAGCCTCGCCTCGACGGATGTGATTTGCAGCCGCATAGAAGCAATAATTTGAGGTAGCACAAGCAGTTGAAATTGAGTAGTTTGGCCCCATCAAACCAAGATCAATTGCAAGCAAGGCAGACCCCATGTTTGTTATAGCATAAGGAATGAAAAATGGAGTTATTTTCCTATGACCTTTTTCTATTAGAGCTTGAACTCCATCAGAAAAAACTGTAAGACCACCCATTCCCGTTCCAACGAGAACACCAGCTCGTATCTTGTCAATCTGAAATAACATAAAAGTGTATACTTCAATGGGGCATGTCTTCAAAAGAAGCGAAAAGCTGATGGAAGCAACAACTTATATCCATACAAAGTGCATTTTCCAAATTAGCACTTAAAAGATATTAGAAATTGGCAGATCAAATAACAATGCCTTTGATCCCATAAAAGACGCGTCCTGGTTTGCTAAGATGAGAACCTCTTCAACCAGCATCAAGTATAGCTTTCAATGAATCTAAAGTTCTGAAGTAAGAGTGTCAATCAGCAGTACTTAGAAAACTAAAACAATCACAGGAGTTAGCACTGAACCCAGTTTAACTAAAACTCAAACAATAATAAAAATATCCAAAAAAAGATGCATTTAACACAAAAATCACAAAATAAAATGAAAAGAAATAAAGAATAAATAAATTAAGATATAGATTGAGTCCAATTTAGTAACCAACAAAATGAATGAGAGCAGGAATAAAAGAAGAGATTTCCGAAGGATAAAAGCTCAATAATCAAATTCTAAAGTTTTGAATTTAGTATTTTACACCATTCAATAAGGCCACCTGAAGTTCAAAATCTGGATCTCGGATACTCAAAGTCTGCAGCCTCAAAAATCATTCTTAGCCTATTGCCTTTGGCGTTAAGGAAACGAACAACAACAAATAATGAAATAATAGCTCAAGTACAGCATTAAACCTCAACAAAATCTCAATAAATCACGAAACCAAATCAGAAATTCAACTCAACCAATAGATAAATATCAAAATTGAGCTCAATTAAGCTAGTATATGCAATACAACTTGTCGAGTCTATCTGCATTAAGGCAATCAATAACAGCTAATAACGAAATAACAGCTCAAATACAGCATTAATCAGAACCAACTCAAAATTCAACTCCACCGATAAATAAGCATCAAATTTGAGCTCATCAAGGATCGTAAATTAAACACACCTTCTCGAGTCTATCACCCCCAAGATCAGCACCCTCGAGAGCTTTCTTCCCAGCTACAATGCAGTATCTCAAGCAATCATCGAGCCTCCTATCGTTTTTTCCATCAATGTACCCTTCGGATTTGAATCCCCGAATCTGTCCACCGAATCGAGTGGGGAATTTGGAGGCGTCGAATCGGTCTATATGAGTGATGCCACTCTCGCCCGCAAGCAGCTTCTCGTAGTAAGCATCAACGTCGTTGCCGAAGACAGAGACAAGCCCCATGCCCGTGATGACTACGCGCTTATTTGGATCGATCTCTCGCTTGGGCGCTGATGCCGTGGAGGCGGAAGCGGAAGCGGAAGCAGAAATGGTGAATGGGAGCTTTGGGAAGTGTGGAGTAGGAGGTTTGGCATTGTTACTAGAGGGGAATAATGGGTGACATGTAGAGGTCAGTTTACGGAGGGGATCGATAGGAGAGGAGCAGAAAGCGGCGGAATGGAGAGCCTGCATGGCGGCAGCGGCAGTGGTGGACGGCCAGTTTCGATGAGAACGATGTGGAAATGAGGACTAGAATAAATCCGTGTAGGAACTAGGAAGTCAGCTTCTACGAGGCAAATTTTCTTTTGATAGAACGTTGAAAAGGGTATAATTTCACCTATGGTGACTGAAGTTTGTACAAATTCTTAAGTTAGTCCTTATATTATTTTTTGCCTTAAGTGGTCACTAAAGTTATTAAGGGTTTAACAATTGCTCATTTATTTACCAAAACTTACAAGCCTCAACTGGACCTAATGCCTACTTATTGATTCATTAAAAAATAATAAATCATTATATAAAAGGCAGACTTTAATCAAGTTAAATTAATATTATAGTTCAATAGACTCTTGAGTAAAAAAAAAAGATGAATACATTAATTTACAAAGAAAGTTTTGAAAATAATATATTTATAAAACTCTTCGAGTCAGCTCCAAACAGACTTTAATCAAGTTAAATTGAATATTAAACAACTATAATATTAATTTAACTAAATTAAAGAACAATTTATGCCTCCTTTAGTTTAACATATCATTATTGAATCTTTTACCATCAACCTAGCTATCCTAGTTGCAAATAATTGTTTCATGAAAAGTACGCAACTCTTTTAAGTTGGTTTGACACTATAGGGAGTGTTTGCCTAAGCTTAGAAGAAAGTTTAATGTAAATTTTGTCTTTTTACACAATTTACTTTTTTTTCTTACATTTCAACAAAAAAAAAAATACTTATTTATATAACTGCTCATATGTTACTAAGTTTTTGGGGATAATGTATTTTGGAATAGTAATTTTTTTTAAGAATGTATAGTTGAAAATGAAGGAAAAATTTTGAGTTACGTGTAATGATATTTTATTGAAAATGTGTGATTAAAATGATGAGAGAAAAAAATGTATTAAATTATGATGGAGATCAAACAAGGGGTTAAAGTAACTTCGTTATTGAGAAAGTCTAAAACTGAAAACGATTATTTGTTTTCAAAACTACTTTATTTATTCATAAGTAAATTTACTTGGAAAATATTAAGCTATTAGTGATTACGAAAATATTTTTCGAATAAAAAGATGTACGGTTCGTAACAAGTAATAAAGTGAAATTTAGAATTTCAGATATCGTTCCCACAGGAATTGATTTAGTTCAATTTTTTTTACCTTGACTTTAACCGAATCAAGAAAATATCGCGTTTATGTTGTAGTGAAAATTATGACTAAACTAATTTACTAAAGTGGTTGCAAGTAAACTAAAATGCAAAATAATGCTACACGCTAGGATGACGAATTCCCATGCAATGACCTTTTTCAATCCCAATTTTACAAATTGACAGCACGGTTGAAGTTTGAAGAATTAATGTTTATGTTCTATCCAACAATCTCTATTGAGTAATGTTGAACATACTCTCATATACGATCTGCCTATATTCCTATGACAAATGCAAATATACAAGAATGCATGAATTTTTGTGAACACTTAGAGATTTACGTAAGGCATAGTGGTATATCTCTATTCCCTATCGGACCCTACGATGATTTATACTTTGTCGAGCTTATTTCCCTTCTCTCGAATGCATGAAATATGCCATTAGATTCACAAAATCATTTGCACACATAATTGTGGAGAAAAATAATTGCATGTAAATCATTCAAATTCAAACGTGTTTAATGTCGAAAATTGTAAAATTGAGAATTAAAAAATTACACCACATGGTTAATCATTCTCCTAATACATAAATATAGCCTAATATGGAGAAAGTAATAAAACATATAGATGATTGAAGAAAAGACATCATTGGATCAATATTATGCTTGAAAACCCGTAAATCTTGTGTTAATAACCATGTGACCGCATGGTCCATGAAATTGGGGCACTTGAAGTCCCTGGAAAGGCTCGTGCGGCCACATGGAAATTCTACCATGCGGCCGCATGGGAGAGAAGAACATCCTCTTGTGTCATTTTAGTCCTCGAACCTTGTTTTCTCTCCTTTTAACATATTTTCCTTCCTCTAACCTCTCTCATACTCGTCAACTCAGGATCTAGCTCGTTTACGTTTTCAAGTCGTGCTTCAGAATATCTTTTGACTATTTGCACTTTGATCCCTGAACTTTCATTTCTTCCATTTCGGTCCTTTTCGTATCTTTTCTCTTGAGTTTTGTCACATCCATCAATATAGTACTATAAAACGAAGTTAAGCAAAATTAAACCATATTCAATCACTTTTGTCAACAATAATTCATGATTCGTGGCAAAATAAGTGTTGAAAAACGCACTTATCAATTAGCTTAACGTGTTTTAGTGATGGCGTGGTCTTTTTCGAACTTGATGATGTCACAAAGAAATGACCTCGCTGGAAAGAACCTCCATGGATATTAGCCTGCAAAAATGGGTTGGGAACTTTCTCCCAATCCCATTCCGAATTGAAAATTATTATTATTTTTTTAAAAAAAAAAAGAAGTGCATCAAAATATGAAATTTTGGGTTAAATGTGACAACAGAGATTCTAATGAAACGAGTAGAAGAACATTTATAAGTGACTATTTTTAGTCGACATGTCTCGTTTTATTTACCTACAAGCCTATGTTATTGTGGACAACTGTCAACTTAGTTCCTATTTTTTTTTTCTCTTTTTCATAAGAGAATTTGGGACTATACGTAACATGTGTACCGAACTACAATAACCACCAGGTGTTTTGATTGAAAAGTAAATCCCCTATCACGTCATTTGTCACTACGCATTAACAACAAACATGGCTCTTCGTTCATGGACCTTGACTGGGCACCCCTTGATACACATGAATACTTCGTATTGAGATCATGATAGGTTGACCACCTAATGCGTGGGCACTATGTTGGCGAGTAACTATCTACAACTTAAAGGGAAGATCAATCTTAAGATATGTTTAACGTTGATCATTAAATGTAACTATTGAATTTTTAAAAGGTAATGTGACATGCTCCCCTTGTAGTAATAATTCTTTCCAACACATTAGAAAAATATTAAATTCGCCTCTCAATTAAGATGTGAATCATTTGATAGCTTAAAAACCATAAGCTAACATGCCCTCCTCATTGTAATAATTTTTTCTTGCAATATACTAGGGTAGAGAAAAATGCCAAACCCTAATCCCCAGTTAAGGTGCGATGGTCTAAAAACCCTCGCCTAATATGAATTTGATTTTTTTTTGAGGAGCGAATAAAAAAAATTAACTATAAAAATTATATGTCAGCTTCCTTACAACTCAAAATTCATTTAGATTCGCATCAAATCAAAAAGTTTTAAAATGCGTTCTATCTCCATTTTGACAAAATATATGGTCATTTGACACATCAAATTTACGTTAATTTTGAAAATGAAACGAATTCAGTGACCAATGCATGACTAATTTGGAACAAATTAAGGTTGAGTGACCAAATCGAAACCCATCTATAACTTCAGTGACCAGTTGAGTTATAACTTCATTGACCAATTGAGTTTTTTACCCAGTTGAAACATCTCAGATTCTCAATCGACTTGCAATCCGCCACCGTACTCAATGGATCGCTGAAACTAACAGGCGGCGTCTCCACCACCCAACCGCGATAAATGGCGAAGAGAAGAACGTCAAGGTCTAGAAATCCAGCTTCTGCTTCCACCGAAAGCCCTACGAAACAAACCGACGGGTAAACCCAAAAAAAGAAGAACTTTTCACCTTTCCCATATTATTTCATCTTTTCCCCAATTTTTGTATATCTGAACTCCATTTTTCCTGTCGAAAGTAATTTTTATTTGGAAAGTTATTCCAGGACAATGGCGCTGAGAGTAACAACATCTGTAAAGACGAAGAAATCTAGAAAGAAGCACAAAACGACGGCGTATAAGAAAAAAGCTGCAAAATTTGACGCGATGAAGCCAAAGAAACCCCCCACGGCTTTCTTCTACTACCTGTATGTCTTTTTTTTTTTTTAAGTTTCTCGTTCTATTAATTGGATATCTAAGTATAGAAGTTCTGTTGCAGCAACTATTATTTTTTAATATATTTTTATTCTGAAATCATCGAGCTTAATTGAATTGGAGAATAACTTTAATGGGGAAAAATAAAAAAACTTCCACTTTTCAGTTTTCTAATTGTTAGGTGTCTAAGCAAAATCATGTGTATAGACTGACTACCCGTGTTGTTGTTGTTGTTTTTTTATTTATTTTTATTTATTTTTTTTTATGTTGGCAATTGAAATTCCAAAAAATCCAGGTTGTTGATGTATGGACTGTGCCAGGGTTTAGACCTCTAAACAAGCATTCACATGCTGGACAAAGTATAAATTGTTGTAGGATTAAATCCATTTCCATTTGCATTCATTTTTAAAGGGACGCGTGGCTCCTGCTATTCATAAGAGAACGTCTTGTTACACCTCAACTTTGCACTATCAGGTGCAATTGACACCATCCTTGTGTCTTTTTAATGGATTTCGAATATGCCATAAAGGGCAGTCGGAGAGTCTATGGTGCTCAAGAGTCGTAAGGCTCTTTTTCTGCGGAGAGCTAGTATTCTGTACCAAAATAGAGTTGCAAAGGCTCAAATTTGTTTACATTGCTGGCTTCCAGGTCTTCACGGGCTTTCATGTCAATTCTGCTTTTGGACTTTACCGGGGTCCAATTTATTTGTAGATTTCTCTAGTTGTGTATGGTATCATGTGCATCAAATTGAAGCATTGAGATTGTAACGTTAGAGTTTAATATTTGTTGTTTTATAAATGAAGAAAATTTTTCTGATAACTGCTAACGCAATATGATTTTCTTATCTGCTAACAGCGTATAATGATCTTTTCCGTAGGGAGGACTTTCGTAAGGAATACCAAGAACTAAATCCAGATGTCAAGTCAATGCGTGATGTATGTAGTAGATAAACTTGAAATGATCTACAGTTTGTCTATACTCATATATGCCGAGTCTGGATTACTGATACTGAAAATGTAATTTCCTCTAATGGTGCAGGTTGGCAAGGCTTGTGGGGAGAAGTGGAAGACAATGACATATGAGGTTTGTGGATTTCAGTTAAATTTTCCCTGCTATATTTTGGGACAGTTTGAAAAATGAATAAACAAAATTGGTTTTTTATGATGGCAGGGCCATCTAAATTATTTCACCGTTAATGCTATTGTGGCAGCAAGATGGATATTAGTACACGATTCAAAATAGATTGACCTCTTTATCAATGCTATGAGGAAATTGTACCTAAGAGGAAAATGACAATCAATGTAAGGTAGCGTAAAGATGCCTTTTAACTTGCAATCTAAATAGAACAACCTCATAACACGACGTAGGCACAGAAACAGACATGATATGAGCCGAAAATTTCTTTCAAAAAGCATGATGCAATATATTTGTGTATGTCAAGAAAAAAATGCAAATATACTTGCTTGTGTATCTGTATACATTTCCCCTTTCTTAATGCATAAATGTAAAGCACATGTGCTAGCATGTACATCCCCACCCAACTCTTGTAATATGAATTGCCAACTACACATGCATTGCTACATGTTCCAGATCTTAAATTATTAACGAGGATTGTTTATAATGTCGTTTCCATATTCTTGTAATAATATTTTAACTCAATGCTTGATCATAGAGGTGTGTACCTTACAAGTTTCTAACCTCGTTTTAGAAGTATCCAACTCCCGGACAATTTTACACTTGTTATAATCAAATCAGCATGTGCAAGCCTAGGCGTGAAGCATGGTTGCGCCCCGCCTAGGGCATAGGCTTGTGAAAAAGCACTCAACACCTTTGTTGATCGCCTAATGTGAGCCTTGGCATTTGTTTTTTTTAAAGTTATTTTTTCGATTTTTTGACCTCATTTTTTGGACACTAGGTCCTAATAATCAACGTAGACCAAGACACCAAAATCTAAAAATAGTGTTAGGACTATTTTCTTGGACCTATTGACCAAATTACTATTAAATATTGTATTTGAAGTTTTGGCCATTTAACAATAGTTAATACCTTATAGAATAAATTTATTAAGAGCATTTCCAAGATACTATTTATATTTAAAGAGTATATTTTGCAATTTAGACGATATCTATAAATTTTGAGAGTAAAATTTTACAAGTACTCTAACAGCCTCTTTATAAATTAACACTTAATTTTACTACTCACAATATGTATTTATTATTTTTCCTTATCTTTTATTTTTATTAGTTTCCCTTCGAATTGTTATATTATTTTCCTCAATTTTCATTGTGTATGCTATTAATAGTGTTAATATATGGAGCATTGAAAATTGGAATATTTTAAATTTAGAGAGTGAAATCCAGAATGTTAATTTAAATAGTCTGTTGGGGCATAATTTCAAGAATCGACTCTTTAAAATAGAGAGTATTTCATTTTTAAAGAGTATCTTCGAGATGCTGTAAGTAAGAATTGTCTAGTTGGAAATTTAAAAATTCTCTAATTTTTGGAAACTTGGAAATTGTATAGTTTTAGGAATTATTAAGTAATTATAGTGTTTAATGTTTTAGATGTTTGGTAAACTCTTTTTTACGCCTAGGTGAAAGCTTGAAGCTTGGCCTTGACGCCTAGCACTCCTTACGGTTTATGGAACACTGGGAATGAGAAGGTCAGGCCAGTTGTGAAGGATGGTTATAGTCTTTTATTTGGTTTGACGTCATGTTATTGATGATCTGTAGGGTGAATGATTTAGTTACCAAATTTTTGCATCTAGGGAATCTTGGGGCGTTCAAGACTATAATGTAAATCAGCTCAAGGGCAGTGGCAAGTCTAATTTTACAAGTTGCATTTTTTCTAAGAATGTCTTTTGATTTGCTCATTGCAGGAAAAGGTGCAGTACTATGACATTGCTACAGAAAAGCGAGCGGAGTTTGATAGAGCTACGGCAGAGTTTGAGAAAAGAAAGGTGATTTTCTCTGCATGCCTTCTTTCTCGAGTGTCTTTATGCCGCACGTATGGAAGTTTGAAGTCCATCTATCGATAACTTTCTTTTAACAAGAATAAATTTTGCAGGAAACTGGGGAGTTTGATGAGCTCGAGGATGATTCAGATTTTGATGAATAGAGGAAGTGTAGGAATTCTTTCCCTACAAATTTGCTCTGTATCTGTAATATCTCCGTACGTTATTCTCAAGGGTTCTTTTTTATGTAACAAGCAAATTGTGAATTTATCTGTAGGCGACACCAAATATTCTAATATTTTGTAAAAAGCTTGTGATCGAGCATCTAGTGTTGTCTAAACATTGCAAAAACTGTTGAATTTAAATCGGACTTTAGATGTTTACTCGATCCTTGTTAACAAGTCTGCCCTCTATTTATGTAATAGATTCACCGAAAATAGAAAATATCACTATGGGATTGCTTGAAGGAATGTTAATTACGATGTTACAAGGAAATTCGACTTAATGGCATGTTTGGTACATTTGAAAGGAATATAATTAAGATTTTAGATGTGCCATTTTTCTTCTCGTATCAAACATGCCCTTGAGATTTTCTCAAGATCCTATTCACAGCCCAACCCTATGTGAGATCTCTTAAAATACATTGTCCTCTAGGCTCTCTCTGATCATAGCGTCAAATTGCTCTCTTCAAATGCATTTGTTTTCGAGTTTGAAAATGCCAATGACTCGGCTATGCTTTTGACCTCTGCAATCATCGCAACCACGTTGTTGAGCTTGTTTACTGCTGAACCCACACCCTGTAAGCATTGATTACAGAGATATTAATAAGTTTCTGCACTAATCATTGAATGCAACAAAGATAATATGTTTGATTAGAGCATCTTATGAATCCATACCACGCCGGAAGCTCCTGCTGTGATCGCCATTGGTGCTGTGACCGAGCTTAATCCAGATGAACACATTACTGGTATTGCAACTGCCCGAGAAATAGAATATGCTGCTGCAAGTGTTGGGGTTGCCTAGAGTACCAAGGAGATGAAACATTGTTGAAGGACTACTATTACAAGACATATATAAGTGAAAAGAAAATGTTCATTCGAAGTTTATTGAACACACATTACTCAGTACTCGCGTATAATTTACACGTTACCTTTTCGATTAACCCAAGGATACCAGCCGTTGAAGGTTTAGAACGCTTTCCACCTTCAGTCTGAATAACGTCAGCACCTTCTTGCTCTAACATTTCTGCTAGCTTGATCTGTTAGCGAAAAATGAAGTGTACATTATCAATATGTTTGAACAATCTCAACTAGAAGCTTAAACTGTTAGAAATGAGGGATATTTGTTTTATGTAAATTTACTTGTCCACACAAGAAATGTATTGAATTCAACTTGTAATCTTATTTCAGAGTACAGATCAAAACCTGGTCAGGAAGACTTAGTGTATGAGGCACTGTGACTGATAACGGGATGGATGGAAGAATCCTTTTAGTCTCCCTTGTTAAATTCAGTACCTGCATCCAAAAATCACCGAAGATTTTGGAATACCGGAACTAGATAACAGCTTATTGAAGCCAGATCTTTTCCATCAGTGTAGTTGCAGTATTGCAAAATCAACAAAATCAAGAGAGAGAATTCTGTATCGAAACCAGCCTAATCCCGATACCTGCTCTGGCGAGAAAGTCAAGCCCATCTCATAGAATGAGTCATAATTTCCGATTTCCACCATCAAGGCTCCTGCTTCCACAGCAGCTGGAAATGCCATAGGATCTACAGAAGAAACACAAACCTGCAAAGGCAAGGAATAAGTAACCGAAGTAGAAAATTCGATGCTCTCAAACTAGATCAACTATCCTGTTAGAATCTGGCACCTAAACCGATGACTTACACCATACGCTGAGGTTTATAATTTATAAACACAATCGAGTATATGAAAGGCTGGAAAGTAACTAAAACAGGATTGGAATATAGGTAAATTACTATGCGATGATAACCAATGCCTTCACTATAACTCCACCAGCAGCCTAGACCTTTTAAACAGGCTAATCAGCTAGTTGGACAAAGCCATTATCTTAAATAACATTAGGAATCCTCAATCTTATCACTAAATCGTCGAATTTAGTGCATAGATTTGTCTGTGAAGAGTTTATACCGGAAGAGAAGTCAAGCTAATTGCAAGCTTCACCAACTCTGGGTCGCATGCAATATCCACGTGAGTTGCTCCTCCCTGTAGGTGTGAGTAGAAAACGGAATAAAAACCCATAAGTTGGGGGAAGCAACATAGATCAGAAATAACGAGAAGTCTATATATAGCACAAAGGTACGGAGTGTAACCATACTATGCACTTATCCCTCGACAACCTAATCATTGACAACTCAAGTCACAGGATGATAAGAAAACAACCTTATCTGCAGCGGTAATAACGGAAGCAACATTATCTCTGTCCAAATTCTGTAACCCTGAAATTATCTGTAAAAATAGAAACACAACGTCACATAAAGTAGTTAAGATGTAAAGAGTAACGTTATTCATCTAGGCTATGTTTGGTATACCAAGTAGGTCGTATAAGACATTTAGTATAAAATTATAGTGGATAGTAATATGTATATGGTATTTTGGTGGATAGTGTTATTTACTATTTCATTCAAAAGATAATTGTTTTTCACTATCAACTATATAACATAATACGGAGTTCGGAGGTGGGTTTAAGCCGAATAAAGGAGATATAGTAAATGACATTATTTTTTAAACAAAAATAAACAGGATACTATCCAATTTAATCCACTCTATGCAATCTATCTAATAATATCCACTAAAAATTTATACTAAAATTCTATATATGGCCAAAATTCGGTATGCCAAACGCCGCCATAGAATTTAGATGATCAACTGCCAGATTGTTTATTCATTAGTTAAGGAAATATCAAAGCTCCAAGACTCCAATATGAAATGAATAATTTTGTGTAAATCCACACTGGTTAAAAAGCTTAAACTGATATAAATGGGGCAAACTTATTTCTTTAAATTATGTTTTCAACACGACAACCTGCACTCCAAATTCACACGTGCACCTAGACGATGTCGACAATGACACTTTCTAAAAATTTAAGCCATTACAAGTTCAAAACATTTTCTCCTAGACCATAGAGAAAATTCTAAAAAACTGCAATATAGTACTGGTTTTGAAATTGTTACTTACTTTTAGAGCTCTTTTTTCATGGAAATCCCTCAAAACAGTCTCTTTGGTAGTCGAAAGCAAAGCCCTTGTTGTATTTAAACAATTTCTTCTTCTGGTACAAGAAACTCGCACTGGTAAGGCAGAATCAGTCAGTAAAAGAGGATTTTGATTGGGTTTCGAAATGGTGTGAGTTTTGGGTGACATTGGGGTGCAGGAACTCATCATCTTTTTCTCACTCTACTATGTTTCGATTGTGGGCTAGCAGACTGTTGGAAGGGAAGTGAAGAGTAAAGAGATAAGAGATCGGTTGGCAGCTCAAATTCTTGGAGGATAATTTATTAAAATAGGAAAAATGGGAAAGGAAGATACTTCGGTTTGGGATTTTAGCTTGGCTAAGCCTTTTTTTTTTTTTTTTTTTAAATTAGAAATAACTTACGAAATACTGGAACAAAAACCATTATTTCTATTTATCTATTTTTTATAATAAAAATAAGCCCCTGTTTAGTATAGATTAAAAAATGGATAAAAATAAGTAGAAATTAATAATTAGTTTTAAAAAATAATTTTATTTGGACGTGAAATTTTCTTCTAAATTTCATAATATCACTAAGCATTCATTTATCAATGAAATTAATTTTTTTTTTCAAAATATTTGGTCTTCCAAAATTTTCAATATTTGAATACTTAGTTTAAGGATTTAGCCTTATTAAAAAAAAACTCTAAAAAAAACTCTAAAATATCGAGTCCAAATTTGTTTATCTAAGGCCCTAAATTTCTCCCACTTACACGAATTTTCTTTTAAAAATCAGAAAATTGCCCACTTACAAAAAGTGAAGAAGAAAATTCCATTATTAATCCTCGAATCCGCTTGAATAGAGAGTTGGTTCAAAACATTTATGATAAAATAATTCTTCTCGCTCTGTCTCAATATGCAACCAGGTTGGGAACGGAAAAATGGTTCCTCCTTGAATTCCTTGAACTCGTCTAGAACATTTTTATTTTATTTTTATGTTTTTAAGTTAAAAAATAATATATACATTTAAATGAATGGTAAATGGTTATATTTTAATTCGCACATGCCTCTCAAAAGTTTCTGGTGTAGCGGGGATTGGAAGGACAACCTTGACTAGTCTCACCCCGCCCGATTGTCATCCCTTAAATGTGGCCACGACGATCGATTTCAAAAGTTTTTAGGCACCTAAGCGAATGTAACTTATAAAACTAGACTTGAAAGATACCCATTATGCAACTATAACTAATAGATGGTGACCAATATTGCAATTTTTTTTTTATCAAGTGACTACTTTTTGCCTTTAAAAATTGTATATTAGTTAATACAATCAAACAAAATAAAAAAATTCAATTATACGCCAAAGTCGTCCAAAGTTTTGAGAGAATGAAATTATAAAAATTTCTGAAAAGACTCTCTTTTGGTCAACCTAAAATATTCAAATACATTAATATAGAGAGAGAGAGAGAGAGAGAGCTTGCTTGGGGAATCGACAAGTGGATCCAATAATGAGTTACTATACTGCCACTTTCCCTTTCCATCCTCTGTTTTTAACGCTCAAATCAATACATACATACACCATATATACAAGGTACGTGTATATCGTACACCCACAAAATAACTCTAAAAATGTTGAATTTGAGAATTGGGAGTTGCTATCCAAAGACATATGTTGGAGTGAATGCAGGTCTTGCTTGTGTTGATGGAGTGATTGCTCTTCTTGCTTTCTTTCAGGCAAGTTTCATTTTTTGAAGTCTGCCTTTTGATTATAAGTTGTGGATTAATTGCTGCATTACTTATTTGCATAAGTTGCTTATTTTAGGAATGTACTTATGATCAATCTTGTTACTTTTTTCTGGGTTTTTATTGTTTTTAATCATCTTCATTTTTGCTGTGAGAAGGTACATTGTCTACGATCGTTTTAAAAATACTTGAAATTTGAAAATTCTGGGTTTTTGTGTTACGATTGATCGTTCTATTTTTCTTGTTATGTTCTAGTTTTTGTTGCTGAGAGGAAGTTTTTTTTTCCTATTCAATTTTAGACTGCTTGCGTAAATATTAAAAAATGATAATGGATTTGAATTGTGAATGCTATTGATTTACAATGTTCATGAATGATGCGGCCTATCTCTGCCTGTGATTATACTCGACTTATTTTCTGATCATTTTTAGTTTAATTTCTGCCTTTTGATCTTTTGATGATGTTCATGGCATGAATTTTGAGCAAACAGAGAGGCACTGATTCTTTAGGTGACTGAATATGGTTCGTTTTGCATGATGCTGTTGTTGTTTGGAAAAAATCGTGACCCATTATCCTACTGATGCTGATTCTATACGTGGATTACTATTGAAATAGCTGGCAGGACACCTAGGGAGACGTTATAATAGCTGTATTTGTCACATAGTTACTTACTGAACGAGGCTGATTCACAAATCATGCGAAAATTGCATCCGCGTTAGGCAGTGACCGTCATGAGTATCAATGTAGCTGCTCAAAATACACATGTACGGTGACACTAATTTTGCATGTTGGTGCCATTATTATTGCCACAGGGATTCCAAGTGAGATTATTGGCGTGATTCATGATTTTCAACGGTAACATTTGGGAAATAAATATATTTTGGTTAGGCATTTGTATGATTGGACTAAGATGAAGTTGGTTTTTAGATTAATTTCCAAAAACTTAATACGAATATTTTCCATTTAGCAAACTCGAATGATATAAAAGCACTTTAATATTCTTATCCAAAATGTTGTAGGTCAAGGCATAGTTTACCATTGATTGTTACCTAATCATACAAATTTCTATATTAATGATGACACTATATTACATTTTCAGTGTAGGTTAAGGGCTTTTTTTCTGAATAATGAGTAATGCAATTTAGAACTAGTGGTATTATAGTGATATGTCCAAATAAATGGGTCCCATATCCCACATTTAATTTGACCTATCATTTATGAAACATTTTATTTGGTCCTTATCCCATGTGCTCCATGCATAGCTGTTATCTGAAGCCTTTCTCAGATGTATATGATACACGCGTGTTACACATTTCCAAAGTAAATAGTCCGAATGAAGTGAACGGGATATCTAGAAAAGATTATCTTTTGAAGACTCGTTTAACTGTAATAAATATTTTAATACAAAGCAGATTAAGTGGAATTAATATCAGACGTTGCATAACAAAGTTGTAACGATGTTGAATAAGAACATTAAGAAATGTGATGATCTGAGTAGAACCGTCAGAAGAGAATGACTGGTGGACTAGCCAAATTTAACATAACTATACGTGATTAGCAATAAATTTTGATTTCACTGGACCTTTCAACTGGACAAATGGAGTGGGGCGAAAAAAATATATAGCCGACTACTGACCCTTGGTTTTAAAATGGGGTAGGCTTTAGCATCCTTTTTCCTTATTGTTTTTCCTTCTTTTGATGTACCAGTTGATGAGGATCCATGCAAGGAATTCAAATTGGACCCGTCAAAAAGTAAGCAGTTCTTATATCTGTGTATTTCTTTTCCAATTGTTTGCTTCTTTACGATGACATGCAAATTGTATTCACAACAGAGACACTGTAAGTTTATAGAAGATTGTCAATGAATTATTATATATTTATGGTTCATATACTATTAGACATGACATCTACATATATTTTATACTAAATTGTTAATCTGATGGAATTGTTTTTTTAATTGTAGGTATTTCATCTAGTGCTTGGATCCTCTAATTTGGGTGAGACTTTATTAATATTATTCTCCATTTTATGAGACTTTCAACTGATGCATCATTGATATATGATACAAATCTCCACTTGCTAATCAAATAGATTTTTGCACACATTGCTTTTCCTGAAAAAAAATTGATAAGCCAAATTTTTATATAATGCTGGCACAAGCAGCCTTCGATCATAAACTTAGATCTTCTAGCAATGATAATTTTGGGTATGATAATTTCTCACCAGCAGGGTATTCCATTTATTTTGTGTTGACTCTTTTGGCTGCTTGTAAGAGTTGGCTTTGCTGGTCGTACACCTGTGGTTTCATTAGTATGGGTATGTAAATTATCCTTTACGTTTTTTCAGAAAATTTAGCAAATTTTTAGACATACTTAATTGTACAAGGGATGCTCACGCCGGAAGATATTACTTTTGTAGCTTTCCCGAGAATACTGTTTGTTTCAGCTTTTCTTCTACTCTTGTCATTCTGGTAAGCCCTCTTTTTATTACTTAGAGAGTCATGGTCATCTTAATACTTGTATGTTGATTCATAAATTTGAATGGACAGTTGGACACTATACTTTCTTGAGTAATTCTACAAACTATACAATTGGTCTTAAAAATATATTATCAACAGTCAAGAAATGGCGAGAAATATTTAGTATCATTTCACTAAGTAAAAGACAAACTTCAATTGGAACGGTCTGCAGGGTTGATATTTTCCATCACTCAGATGAGGACGATGAGGATGAAGGATGGAGTCCCCAAGAGGCCTTGCTGGAAAGGACGAGTAAATTTGATTCAATTGCCAATTGTCTCGGAGAATGTTGCTCCTTTAGGATGACACACATAGGAAGATGGCAAAAAGTCGTGATTCTGGTATTGGAGCAGTAAAACTTTTTCTACATTTTGCTTTGTTCTTTTGTCACAACAAAGTAACTTTGTTTTGTTTTGTTTATATCCATAGTTTAGTTTATCTTACATTGAAATTCTCCAGGTTACCTTGTTAACTTTCGCAATAACAATAGTTTCTGCTGTGTTAATATGGATTGAGATGGGAAAAAGTTCTATTGATTCCCAAGTGGTGGCTCAGGTATGTAGGCATGGGCATGATATAGAAGTCCAGGAAATAAGGTAATGAAACGGTTTGTTCATGTCATCATGTTTTGCATACTTAGTTTGTCTGTATTTCATTAAACGGTATTACCCTTTTATCTGTTACGAAAATGTCCGTTTTTTATCAAGAAAACTCAATTTTCTAGTGTAACTCTCTCACTCTTACTCTCTGCCTGTGTGCACGTGCACTTGATTAATTATTCATGAGGGGGCAAATTATGATTACTTTGCAGGTATACATAGATCTCTTAGCAATATCTGTTGTTTTCCTAGGAGGAGCATTGGCTTGCTATGGTGAGCATTCTGTGATGTTTTACTCCTAATTTATGAAAATTAACAGCTATAGAATCCAATATCTATACATCTTTTACAGTGAAGCCAATTCGCAGTGTAATAATCTGTTTCGTCAAATCTGTTATGTTCTCTTCAACTGATCCATTCTATTTGCTTTTCATCAACCAAATATCGTATTCAGGGCTTCTACTGTTCAAGAAAATGAGAAAAGTGAGATCCGACCAGGCCACGTGTGAAAAGTGGAAGGTAGTTAATCAATTTTTTATACTTTGTATAGCTCTCTTCTAGTTATTATCTGTATATATTTTTCTATTACAAGTTGCACTATAGTTTCTCAATTTCCTTTTCTGAGGATAAAATATTGGAAATAGTTTGTTCCTTTAACTTCATTATATACGTTCACTTTTTACTAATGTGTCACTGTTGCACGTAGTTTCTTTATTTCTTTCTCAAAATTATTGCTATGCAGTTTGCAGGTTTGGCCGTGGTATCCATTGTTTCTTTTACATCAAGTGCTTATGCTGCCATAGCTACAAATATACCTGTAAGTTCTTGCTGTTCTGTAGCATGTATTTAATTCCCGATACTGGAAAATGCTTCCAGTTTGAACATTCTCAATGACTCAATGTTGCAGCTGATTTATCACTGGCGTCAAAAAGACATAGATGGCGTTCATACGCCACTTTTATTGGTTCTGTATTATCTTATAGGTAATTGCTTCAACACTTCGTGTATGTTCGAACTTTGTAGACTGTAATTTATATGGTCGTGTATTTTAAGTACAATTATAGATGAATGAAAAGCACGTCGAGTATGTCATTAGGGTTATGAAATTTTGTTTAAGAGCTAAATTGTTAATGGGACACTATCTTCTGATATGGGATGTTTTTTTCTTGATTTAACGCGTTTCTACACAAAATATCCAGGTTCTTCAGTGCCCTCGGCCTTTGTACTTTGTGGGATGAGAGAACAAGAAGAATGGTTAACAATAGCTTTCATCAGCGATGATGATTCGGTGGCAGCAGATCCGCAGCCCTCGACCGCTGCTGGTAGCATGCAGAATCAGGTTGGCGAAATTTCCTGCGAGTTTTATAGTTGTTTGACCGTGATATTTCTTTGCCAACCTCTCTACCTAACATGCCATACAATCTCATGTCACGGCATGGCCCAAGAAAAAAAGAAAGAGCTTTGCTTGGTTGGCCCTCCTACGCTGATGAATGCCTCTTTCTTTTTCTGTCTTTATACTATTCTCATATTCTAATCGATTTCACCATTTACTTATTTCAAAGTTATAGCGCATGTTTTTCTATGAATGCAGGAATCAACAGCAAGCCATACATGAAATGCAAACTGTGAATTTTGTGGTAAAAGAAGCTGGGAATACAATGGCACTTGGGAGTGCATAAAATATTGACAGCTCAGTCTCCTATAAATAGTAAAAAAAATAAAAATAAAAGGAAAAAAACCATAGTAAAACTCTCTTGTTAATGGATGCTTATATGCTTATAATGAGAGAGACCTTTTGATTTTTTATTTTTTTCTCACGACAAGGTTTCTTTAATTTGGATTAGATTAGACAAGTTTATTTATGCGGGGAACAAGATGTAAAATTAATGGATAAGATATTTCGTTAATTCATTTTCAAACAACCCTAATTAATCTAACAAGTTTTCATTTCAAGTTATCCCATTTTTTTAATTAAGCACAATTTTCATTCTCGTCTTATTCTTTGATATTTTTTTTATCCGAATAAATTATTTGAAATTGAATGCCAACTGTTACTTGGATAGAATCTGTTTTCAAAATTTTATTTTAGATGTTAAATCTTTGTTAATTTGTAATCCATATTAAACAGATTACTGAATTTTCAACAGAACTTCTAATTCAAGATAAGATCACAAATTATTCAATTTCCAGTCAAAGCTCAAACTTATATAAATGCCATACATTCTTGAAATTTATATGTATTTTCTTTGTTACAAAATGGCAAACTTTTGTGTCGTTATCTCTACAATAACACTAGTAGCTTTGTTTCTCACCTCCAATGACGCCCTCCCGATGGCCAATATGAATGATACGCCGTATGCTTTAACGCGTAATTATACGTATGTCTGTAATCCCTCGAGGTTTAATGACCTCGGAATGGACATGAGTTCGTTTGCATATTGCGATTCGTCTCTTCCTTATGATACTAGGGTGAAGGATTTAATAGACAGAATGACTTTGGAAGAAAAAGTGCAGCAGATTGGAGACACTGCTACTGGGGTTCCTAGGATTGGGCTGCCTAAATATGAGTGGTGGTCGGAGGCATTGCACGGTGTATCGAACGTAGGCCAATGGAACAGTAAGGCCTCGTTCTTCGATGATGAAATCCCTGGTGCAACAAGTTTCCCAACTCCCATTTGCACCGTTGCATCATTTAACCAGTCGATGTGGAAAATGATCGGACAGGTAACTCTTGATCATCTAGCTTGGTCCTTGAAAATTCTTTGTTGTAGATTTCTCCAGATTTTTTCCTACGAAGTTTTGTTATTGGATAAAATGCAGGCTGTTTCGACAGAAGCAAGAGCAATGTATAATTTAGGACATGCTGGACTGACATTTTGGAGTCCAAACATCAATGTAGTACGGGATCCTCGATGGGGACGAGCCCTCGAGACACCAGGAGAAGATCCTTATGTTGTTGGAACATATGCCTCTAGCTATGTTAGAGGATTGCAGGATGTTGATGGGACAGAGAATACAACAGACCTTAATTCTAGGCCTCTTAAGGTTGCTGCCTGTTGCAAACATTATGCAGCTTATGATGTCGATGCTTGGCTTGGAATCGAGCGTTACAATTTTGACGCACAGGTAAATGTGCATCTGGAAGACCAAAGACCTTTATCGACTTTTACAAGTTCAATTATTACTTATTTTTGATCTGTAATTTTCTTATTTTAAGGTAACTGAGCAAGACATGGCCGAGACTTTTGTTAAGCCCTTTGAAATGTGTGTTAAACAAGGTGATGTATCCAGCGTCATGTGTTCATACAACAAGATTAATGGCATTCCTGTCTGTGCTGATCGAAGGCTTTTAAAAGATGTCATTAGGGGACAATGGGATCTTCACGGGTAATGAACATCCAAACGCTTTAATTTGCTAGTTCTCAAGTGCAAAACGATAAAAATTGTTCGTTTTTATGTTTCAGATACATAGTTTCCGACTGTGATTCAATCGAAGTGATAATACATCATCACCAATGGCTCAACGACTCACCGGAAAGTGCTGTTTCACAAGCCCTTAAAGCAGGTAAATTTGTCCCACAATATTGAAGAAAACAAGACTGGCAGTCGAGCTTTGTATTTCTTAACATTGTCAAGTGTTGTCTAATCCATTTTACCAAATGTGCAATATCATTTTCTTTTTACTAATGCAGGATTGGATTTGGATTGCGGGAATTACTACACTAACTTTGCTAACAAGGCAGTAGTTCAAGGGAAGATCAAAGAGGGAGATATTGATAGTGCCCTTCAAAACCTCTATGTTGTGCTTATGAGGCTTGGATATTTTGATGGGAGCCCTCAGTATGAAACACTTACCAAAGATGACATATGCACTGATGAACACATCAAATTAGCAACTGAAGCAGCAAGAGAAGGAATCGTCCTTCTTAAGAACGACGACAACATTTTACCTTTGATCTCAGACAACGTTAAAACCATAGCAGTTATTGGTCCACATGCTAATGTTACTGATGCGATGATCGGGAATTACGCAGGTATAGTATGGATCTAGTTGTCAAAATGTGCGTAATTCTGATCACGAGAGTTTATTTATTCATTAAATTTTGTAGGTATACCTTGCAAGTATACAACTCCTTTAGATGGATTCTCTGCCTATGGTAATGTACAATATGAAATGGGGTGTGACAGTGTAGCTTGCAACAATGACAGCCTAATATTACCTGCAACACAAGCAGCAAAACAGGCTGATGCAACTATTGTTGTTGTGGGATTGGATTTAAGTTGTGAGGCTGAGAGTCTGGATCGAGCAGATTTGCTTCTCCCGGGACTTCAAACTCAGTTAATCAATCAAGTCGCATCAGAGTCTAAAAATCCAGTAATTCTTGTAGTAATGTCAGCAGGTGGTGTTGATATTTCTTTTGCCAAAAATAATTCGAACATCAAAGGAATCCTCTGGGCAGGATATCCCGGAGAGGAAGGTGGACATGCGATCGCAGATGTTGTATTCGGGACACACAACCCCGGTAGGCAAATTCAACTCTACTGACGTTAATTTAGTACAATCTGCCAATGTTCTAAATTCTATATTTGAGACAACCTATGTGACATTTTTGTTTTGTTTAATCCTAGGTGGGAAATTACCTCTAACGTGGCACGAAAACAGTTACGTCGATATGCTACCTATGACCTCTATGCAATTGAGGCCACACGATATCATGGGCTACCCAGGTCGAACATACAGATTTTTCAACGGCTCCATAGTGTATCCATTTGGGTATGGCCTAAAAGCTACACTAACTTCACCTACAAAATTTCATCCTCTGAACAATTGTTGAGCATTCAATTGAACAAGTTCCAGCACTGTCGGGACCTTAACTACACCGATGGCTCGTTTAAGCCATCGTTTAAGCCCCCGTGTCCTGCAGTGCTCATCGATGACTTATAACAATGTGATGACCAAAACGTCGAGTTTGAGGTCGAGGTACAGAATGTCGGCCAAAAAGATGGCCGAGAGACTGTGATCCTGTATTATATACCCCCTGCTGGAATTCAGGGGGCGCCTATAAAGCAAGTAATTGCTTTTGATAAAGTGTTTTTGGCTGCAGGAGAAAGCCAAAAGGTTCCATTTAAGTTAAATGCATGCAAGAGTTTGGGAGTCGTTAGTTTTAATGGTTACAATCTTTTACCAGCTGGGAGTGGTTCCATTGTAATTGGAGATGACTTGTTATCATTTCCAATTAGTGTTAATTTTCAACAATAATTCTTATTTATTTTAGTAGGGGTAAAAAATATATATCATTCTAGGTATTTGATGGTGAATAAGTAGTTAGAAATTAGGTTAGAGTTTAAGTTTAGTTTTTTATGTGATTTATTTAGTGGTTTGAGGATGTAATTTGTGACATATGATCTTCAATAAATAATGAAGATTTACTTGGTGTTTGAGGATTTAATTTGTGACGTGTTTCTCATATATTTGAAAAACACATTTACTTACTTTCGATGATTTAGGAATTGATATAGAAAATCACAAAATTTGTTTGTTATTCGATTAAAGTTATGATTAATTTTAACTCGATTAAACACATAGTTCTCGTGAGTTCGACACTCCATTCATCACTTTATTACTTGATCACAATCACATGAACTTGCAGGTTTTCAAAATGATCATTGTAAATATTTAAAAAAAAATTAATTATTTTACGAAACTTGGGATCTGAATGGAACCGAATCCAAACGGTTACACAATTAAAGTTGGACCCGATGATTTCATTTACAAAATACTAGAAAATTTGAGTTCAATTCGATTTTAAAGAGAATCAAATCGGGCCATATCCAACC
>CAIGRP010130605.1:0-16870 GCA_903798385.1 Fraxinus cuspidata
GGTGTTACATGACTAGTGTAAATTACATTTTGATTTCTTTTCTTTCAAGAAATCCGTGAGCTGCGAGAGCTTCAGCGAACATTTTACACATTTTTTCATGTGATCGCTACGCGTGATCTAACACTAAATTTCCTTTCCCCAAATTGTCAGGGCTACTTGGATCCAATGATGCAATTATATGCATCTTGTAATCTTATGGATATCACTGTAAGGAAGGTGTGTACCACTACTCTTTTACAGAAGTTCTTACAACCCTTAGTGTGCTTCAGAATCGTTAGAATAAGCTGGTGTATGATCAAGCCGACCTCTTTTGTGTGTTGTCTTTCAGCATGTGTACAAATATTTATCAGGCTAATTAATGATTTTTGTACCTGGCCTTATAGCGAAGAAAAGGTATCTTACTCTTTAAACCCAATAATTGTAGTGACAATTTCTTCAGGATACTGAAGGGAGATTGCTTTCCAGGTTCCTGGTTTCCAAAGTTTTGTAGTTGAGGTGTTGGCAACCAAATGTTGTCTATGCAGTGTGCTTGACAAGTCCTTCGAATTTCATGATGCAAACACTGTAAGTTGATGTAATACCAAGATCAGAACATATTGTGTTGCAATCGTTTTTAATTACAATATGCAAGTGTATGTTGTTGGGATGTCTATGTTGCTCATCATCTTCCTTGACCTTAAAAGATCAAGTTCTCGGTTTGTATTTGTATGGTGAAATTTATTTTATCCCATTTGGAACGTGTTTTTTTATGGATGATATTGTTTGGCTTTGCTGGTGAAATTTTTTATATTTCTACCAATGTGGTTGCTTTTTACAATATCGTTTTTGTTTGGTAGATTCATGGCTAAATAAATTCCCATTCTTTATTTGGGGTTTTTTATGGCAGCTTGTCTTGTTCGGAGAAATAGTGCTAGCTCAGAAGCTCATGTATGAAAAATTTGGCAGTGATTTTCTTCATCATTTTGAAACAAACGGTTTCTCCAATGCGCATTGCCCTCAAGACTTGGCAGAACAGTATTGTCAAAAGCTGCAAGTATAGGTTGCTTTTATCAACAGTAATTTAAACTTGCAATTGAATTTCGCATATGACAGACAGCATGTTTTGAGTATAATTTTTTCTAAGGTAGTAGCGATCCAGTTACAAACTACTGATAATGGATCCTGAGCCCATCAAAATGAAACACTTTTGTTGATTTGTAAAAGGAGAATGAATACAAGTTCTAGAATAAGTTAACTGGACAGTCATCTAAACTTTTGCAGTTTGTTTATTTCTGCTGGAGCTTAGCTGATCAATATATTAGTGAGACATTTTTCTTTCTGTTTTCTATTTGACTTTTGTGTAGGTTGGTGGGTGGAGGAATCGAGTGGCAGGTAGCGGGTTGTAGGTCCTGTCTCTGCATGCAGTGGGATTCTATGGCGTAACTGAGTGTCTGGTGCCAACTGCTTGGGTCGAGGTTTGGTTGCTAAGTATTGGCTTTTCAAGCTCTAAAATATTGAGAGAGCTCAACCTCAGAATTTGTTGAAACATGTTGACATCTATGTGTGTGTGTGTGTGTGTTTTCTCATTTAAAATTAAAAATGTCCACGTAAATACTTCCACTATTAAGCCAATGTTTGGTAAAAATTAAAATCTAGATTTTAATTTAAGTCAAAATTTAAATGTAGTGTACACTCAAGCTTACCTGAGCCCTATTGTATACATATTACACAAAATTAGAAACTCCTGGTATTCTGCTACAGGAACAATGGAGAAATGCTCAGTAATTCAAGTAATACAACACCAGAAAACAGAGAGTGAAGAAGAGAACAGATTGTTATGGAAGAAAGAAATTCTGTATTGCATAAACACTGAGAGAACACTTTTGAAGAAATGAAAAGAACAGTAAGGAAGGCAGGTTTCGAGAGCTACCCCTCTCCAATTGATTCGGATATTTTCTATTCCCTGAATACCTTTTTTAGATCCCACTGCCCACTATTTATTCCCTCCTAACAACCATAACATCATCATAACTAATTCCCTCCTCACAAAATCTAATGGCCCATATTCCATACAATATCATAACTAGACCCATTTCTTGTAACATCTCGCATAAGTGAATCGTATGGGTGGTTTATCAACACCCTCCCCCAACAAAAGCGCCTTGTCCCCAATTTCTTCTTCCAGCCCATTAATAATGTCTCTTCACTCATCTGTCTCAAAGGCGCAGCCGTAACCTCAAAATTTAATCTGAATTCTGCTACAGTCCCAGTTTGCCTGATTGCTAAAAAACATTGATGTAGAGTTCCATATTACGTGTCTCTGAATCTCTCCAACAATCGATGTTTCAGATCTCCTACCTTCCCATTGGAACCATGAAAGAGCACTCCCCTCCATACAAACCCCAGCAGCCACAGCTCACTCGGCATCATTCATTTTGTTCTAAAATACCTTTCAGCTCTAAAAATCCAGGAGTCCGGATCCACCCAATTAAACAAAGTTAATTCCAGCTAGCGATAATGGCCTTCTGCAGATTCTGGAGTGGGTTTCCGAGTCACTATGGTTTCCAATTCAATTTGCTCCTACATGCTCAGACAAATGCAAAAAGAAACTTGATCCCTAGATGAATAACTCTAGCTGCGAAGCTGGATTTCCTTTCAAATCAAGTACTTATGTCCGGTCTTATGATATGATCTTTTTATGCACCTTGCCTTTGCATGGTTCTAATTGCTTTATCTAATCTACCATCTCATTTTGCCTTATCTAATCTCGTATGTACCTCAATCTTTTCATTCTCAGGATAATGACATCAAGGCTCTGAAGTCTTTTTACCAGTCTCTTATTGAACATTTGAGACAAAACAGCAGCTTGGTTTTTAAGATAACATGTCCTAATACACAAAACAATCATCGTATCTGCTAAATGCTTAATGCTGTAACCAGTTGAGTTGCTCCATTTTTTATTGCCAAAAGGTTGTACTACGGTATGCATTTTCTAATGAAATTTTACTTCCCCTTTGGATCTCACTTATGAGTGTCACATTGATATCATGAATTTTGCCGGTTCGTTTCTGTAAATACCATTCATTTGGCTCTCATGGTAACCGAGGTATGACCATAAACATTGTTCTTGAGCATTTGACTAAAGCTTTGGCAAAGGTGGTTGTCTATAAACCTAATTTTGTTTATTGGCTATTGATTCCTTTGCTCTTCTTGTGTAATCTACTAACAAAATTTTCTAGTTCATTTCCGAGGAGGGAAGCAAATGAAGGTATTGCTCCTCGGGGGTCTAGCAAAGAATATGATTCTGTTTTTAGTTGTGCCATAAGAAAAAGGAGGGGAATTTACTTTTTGTTTATTTCTTCAGAATGCATTTATTTATTTATTCTCTCCTTTTTATACAGGAATTATCTTTGTTTGTTGAATTCATGGATGCTATAATGAAGAAGGATAGTTCAATGGTACATCACTCGTGATTTTGATTTCATTGTCCTACTGTTTTCCCGTAAATGAAACATGCCATTACGGACCCACTGTTTTGCCATTAGTTGGTTTTGTGTGGTATGATGTTTGTTGACGTATATAGAAAAGTTCAGTTACGAACGCACGGCAACTTGAGTCAAGTCTGAGTTTAGGTAAGACCGCTATCCAATTCACATATATTTGGAATGGGAGCCTCCCGGTCTCAACTCAACTGATCGGGTTAGGTCTTATTTAGACTCAATTTTCGATCCAAGGCTTGAATTTGGGAGTGCCCAGGTCAACACAGCTTTGCAAATTTCTTTACCAACCAAGAATTTGCATCTCATTTCCAGTATTTCTGAATTTTGACTTGCTCTGTTTATTGAACAAAAAAGTAACATTTAAGACCTATAGGTTATTGCTATGTTTGGCGTATGATTCCTACCTTATGGGTTCACACATGATTCATGCCTGCTCTTCCTTTCATGTTGCACGTGAAAAATAATTAGTCCACGGCATTTGTTAACTGTGTTCCACAATATCTGTCAATATGCTGGGAAATAATAAATGCATAAGAGTGCATGCTTAATATTACAAAGGTCTTTGGATTTAAATAACAAATTAGAAATAAATTATGCAAGAGACATTGCTTTGATAATTTAAAATCAGTCCATTGTAGTTGATACTATTGGCGGATCCAGAATTTAGAGTGAGCACAGACGGTCGTTGACCGTTAACCGTCAGTCATAATAAAATATTAAAAATTATACATAATAATTATTTTGTTAAAATTAAACATATATAATATATGGACAATGTTCACTAAATGATATACTGGTCAGGTTTTC
Source organism: Fraxinus cuspidata (assembly GCA_903798385.1). Taxonomy (NCBI): domain Eukaryota; kingdom Viridiplantae; phylum Streptophyta; class Magnoliopsida; order Lamiales; family Oleaceae; genus Fraxinus; species Fraxinus cuspidata. The sequence goes on from CAIGRP010130605.1 coordinate 4,287, forward strand.
TATAAATCAAAAGAATAGCATATGTTCAAATCTTTACAATTGCATTACAACCACTAAAACAAAGTATATATTATTATGTTAAATTTAATTTCAAAATTCAACAAGTGCAAGATGGTCAAGTATTTAATAAATTTAAAGGGGGTTATAGGTTGGAATCCCCTCCCTATTGCATTAGTTTTGTTAAAAATTGTAGAACTAGAAAAATTATACAATAAATTAGTTTGAAAGGGATTTGATCTCTAGACCTCAAATTTGTTTGTATAAACTCCAACCAATTGTGCTACAAGCAATATCTAAAAATAAAATGAATTATCATATATATAACTTAAAACTTTTATTTACTGCCAACAAAACAAATTTGTTCCCATCAGAACTAGCACAAGCGGCCGTCAGGGCTTGTCGGTGCTGGGTCCGCCCCTGATTAACACATGCATCAAGCTCTGAAAGGGAATTTGCCATAACACTAGCGTATGGACAGTGTGGGATTTTGATAGAAAATTGGGTCTTCTTGGGCTCCATGATTTTGATGCTTAGCATGAGAAATTCCAAATTGTCATCTGTTATGAAGAATGGAAAAAATAATTTTCTTTACTGATTTGTGGGCTTCATTTCTCTAGCTCACCAGTCCTTTTTTCAACATTTCATTTTCCTCTTCCTATTTGTGGAATCAGGATTTTCGACTTTCAGTTTGGAATTATGAATTAAGGTGACACCACTCGTCAATTAATTGTGGTGAATTAGCTTTATTGAATTTATCTGCAGTGATTTAAAAGTTTACTCGGTGACAAAACTCCACGAATGACTTTATGTGAAATATAAAAAGGTAATTACGTGTAAAATTTAAAAAAATTGTTTATGAATGACATAGATTTTGACAATTCACATAATGTCAACAACAAAGACATTTAGGAATGTACATCTAGATTAATTCATAGGATTATGCCATTTGTACACTGATTTTTTACACCATTGTTGATATTTGCATTGTTGTCAACAAATAATTGGATAAAAAACTGTTTTTTTTTTTTAATTGTTCAATTGAAATAATATCATATGACAAAGTGTAAACAATAATGTACACCATGATGTACACCAAACGTGACTATAATTCATATATATTGACTCAGTATTAGAAACCACAATATTTGGCTGCCAACATATCTGCAACTACACACTTTTTTTCTTCTCTCTTCTTACCTTGCGCGTGCACGCGCACACATATATATACACCTGGGATTCTAAAAAGAAAGTTTGATCAGTTACGATACACCATGGCTGTCAAGATTACATGGAAAACTCTCCTGCCTACTTGTTTCCAGTCCAAGAACCTCGCTCTGGATTCCAAAAATCAAGTTTCTAAACAAAATTCTGATAAGAGGCTATCGATTTCTGATATAAGTGATTCCGGTTCCCTACTCTCTGCCAGTGACGTCTCTAACTCTCTTATCGGATCAAATCTCCACATTTTCACACTAACAGAACTCAAACTGATTACTAATGACTTTTCGTCAAGTAATTTTCTTGGAGAAGGTGGTTTTGGACCAGTGCACAAAGGATTCATTGACGATAAGTTTAGGCCTGGGCTGAAGGCTCAGCCTGTTGCTGTCAAGTTACTCGATCTGGATGGCACCCAGGGTCATCGAGAGTGGCTGGTGAGCATTTATAATTCAGCTTGAAATGCCTTGTGTTGCTTTCATCAATTTTTTTCACTTTTTTCTTCATTTTCCCCCTTTACCTTAGAGAAGTTTCTTGAATGTAATCTGATTCATATTTTTATTTCAATTTATAGACTGAAGTCATCCTTCTTGGACAATTGAGGCATCCCCATCTTGTGAAGTTGATTGGATATTGTTGTGAGGATGAACACAGGCTTCTTGTATATGAATACATGGCCAGAGGCAACCTCGAAAATCAATTATTCAGAAGTACGTCTACATATAATGAAAGATGATGGTTCGTGTAAAGTATTTAAACATCTGGAATAAGAATTGACAATATATACTTTGACTGCTGCAGGGTATTCCGCTGCCTTGCCATGGTTGACAAGGATAAAAATTGCAGTTGGTGCTGCAAAAGGCCTGGCGTTTCTTCACGGGGAAGATCAACCAGTAATATACCGGGATTTCAAGACTTCAACTATCCTATTGGATTCTGTAACTTCCTATCCCATTTCCAATAGTTTGCTCAATCAAGTTATATTTATGCTTAATTTCCCCTTTCCACCATCTAATACTGTCAAGATCTGTATATTTACCAGGACTATACTGCTAAGCTTTCAGATTTTGGACTGGCCAAGGATGGACCAGAAGGAGATGACACACACGTCTCAACACGTGTGATGGGCACTCATGGCTATGCCGCTCCTGAGTATGTCATGACTGGTAACATATTAACTTGATTTTCAAATAAGGATTCTATTTTTGAACAACAGCATGAAGTATGTCTCTAATACTAACAGAATCCAGGTCATTTGACAACGATGAATGATATGTACAGCTTTGGAGTTGTTCTGTTAGAGTTGATGACAGGAAAAAGGGCAGTGGATAAGAGCCGTCCAAGTAGAGAGCAAAACTTGGTAGAATGGGCAAGGCCTCTTTTGAAGGATTCCCGTAATCTTGACAGAATAATGGACTCAAGACTCGAAGGTCATTACTCAACTGAAGGCGCTAAGAAAGTGGCTGAACTGGCTTATCATTGTTTGAGCCACTCTCCCAAATGCAGGCCAACAATGAATAATGTGGTGAAAATCTTGGAACTTGCCTTGGAGTTCAACAATATCCCAGTTGGGTCCTTTATGTGTATTGTTTCCCCGGAAGGCAAAAAGAAAGAGGGCGATCTAAAGACAAATGAAAATGTGGCCAAACTGAATGGGAATGGAAACCAAGGACGTCAAGAAAAGGAGGAAGTAAAGAAAAAGAAAGGTTATAGGCATAGGCATCGAATCAGGTCTCGTGCTGTCTACTCTGATACTGCTTTATACAGAACTATAAAGAACCAAAGAAAATCTCCCAAGAGCAAGGACCTCAGCCTGAGGAATGCTAATTGTCCTTAAAAATTATTAATGTACGTGCGTAGTTGATGTATTCATGTTGTTTCTTTTGTGTCATTTTACTGCATTTTCTCCTCTGTTTCTATTTAATGTTGTTTTTATGTTATGTCACAGCTCACAAGCTTATAAATCATCCATACCACCACAACACAATCTTCAAAAGTCATTCTAGTTTCATTTCAATTCTCACTTGTGCTTTGTCCCTTATTTGGCTTCTTTTGCTCATGTTATTTATGAGACAGTGTTTGGTACTATCGTACTTTAAGTTGTAACTTCGTTTTTACTAACTCGATAAAATCAGTGACATCCCTCAAAAATGTAGTCGAAAAAATATCTGTCTGTGAAACATTTTAAATTAAACTTACCTTATTGTTTGTGATTTTTCCATAATTAGCACAAAGAATGTGTGTTTGCAGTGTCCTTTTTTTTCCTTATGAATGTGTTGGAAGGGATATAATTGTTGAAGTGATGTGAGAGGTGGCTTCTGCGTATGGAACAGTCTTATGAAGCAAATATCAAGACAACAAAAGTCTACACAATGTTGTTAGTCAAAAGTTACATTTGATAATAAACTTCAGTTTTTCTTTTCACGACTTAGGCCCCCCATTACAAAGAGAAATTTGAGAAAAATAATATTTTGAATAGTGATTTTTTGAAGAATGTATTATTAAAAAGTAAAGAAAACTTCGAATTTATGTACAAAATATTTTATTATGTGAATGTATTATTAAAAATTTCCCTTTTTTCGATAGGACTTAAACTTTTACATGAAATAACACCGAGTACATAAAGATCTTGAATTCAAGTAACACCATCTATTTGTCAAAATTTTGATAGTTTCTATTTGAACTTTGAAGAACCAACTTAACTATCAGTCAATTTTCTTACTTGCAAGGAAACAAACCATTTTCAAAACTTGATAAAATTGTGTGGAGCACGCAACATTAATCAAACATACATAAAAGGAATCTGGACTTAATCAAATGAGATTGTAACAACTTAACAACTTGCAGCCGACTTTTGACACTATTTTCTTATGGAAAAAGCAGAAGGGTTGGTGAGAAGAAGCTTCTAATTAACAAGGAAGAATCCAAGGCGTTACCGCCTGTACCATCAACCCAATAAAACATATGACACCAGTAGCCGGGGGGTCGGAGCTCCTTTCAATGGATTTAGCTCGAAAGGGAAATTACAGTCAATATGTTCTACACGAACAGTATCATCATTTAGTACGAACCATGAATTTATAAAATGCACAGTGGCTTAAGGCAAGGGATGAAAGTACACGTGTTATGAAACCATGAATAGATATGAAAACTAACATTGCCCAAAAGGAAAACATCCAACTGAATCCGGAGGTCACTCCATCTAGAGACCACCATTTGATATACGACTCTGCAGAAGCTTCCCAGAGCCGAGTGCAGACTGAAAACTTTGACATCAACCCAGTATATTTAAGGTTCCAAGTAGCAGCTATAGGTGTCTTTGGGGGTACAGGGATTGCTCCTCGTTTAAACCCCCAGGGAAATTTCGTCACTCGAGAACTTTTTGATTCAACCACCCATTTCCTTTGAACTAGTTATACCTTACTTCCTTTTTTTCTTCTTGGTTTTGCTTGACCAACTTCTGTCAGCAGGTCCGTTGTCTTATGTGACCAGTTACAATGATACTTCTCGTCATAAGACACTACCTCTCCATCAACGAATGGTTCCCCTAAAGAATAAATAAGCCCTGATTAGGTCAGAAGATCAACTTATGTAGCAATACAAGTTAAGCCAAATGCTATAAGATGCTAGGACGGGATGTGAGACTCAAACCTAAAACAGAGTATAAACATGAAGACAAATCACATTCCACCTGTTTGTTTTATGGTATCTAGATAATCGTGAACAACAACAATATACATGTTATTCGTGTATTTTCCTATCTTCCTATCAATGCCAACTATCAAGATCATTAACTCTAAACTCGAACTTTCAAATTAAGCAAATATTGAATGCACAATGTGATAAAGATATAGAAATGCCAGGTATACCTTTGGATGGGGAGAAAATAAAGATCGATCAAGACAGATTATTTTTTTTTTAAGGAAACTAACAACATATAAAGTTAAAATGGCTATTCAACATCAATATCACAACTGAACGTTAGTACAATGATCCACAAGCCTATTTGACCCCAATTGAGATTGAGCAGCCTTGACCCTACACCATTGCCACCAAACCCCACCAATCTTCACATCTTACTATTCGTCTAGAGCATTAGGTATTCGATACCAATTACAAATCCAAGGCAATGATGATTAAGCAGGTCGATTTTATTCATAGGCCTCGTTAGAAGCCCATAATTGAATAATATTAAGCACATTGACCCAAGGTTGCAACGCCAACCGGTGGCCCATGGAATCTCACGACTGGAAATTATGGGCAATTAGGGGGCTCGACCCACTTATTACTTGGCCCATATTATTTGGTACCCTAATCTCCACTATATATATTGGACTTGTGTCCACTTTAGGGATTATTACATTACATGCATACACACCCATCTTTGTTGAAGGAGACTCGGCTGCCTTTGTGGTTTCTTCATCTTCTGCCTTCTACTGTGACCAATTTTCTCCGTTCTCTCTTAATAAACTTTCCTTACTTGAAAGTTTTTTTTCAGTTTCAAAATTGATCCCACAAAAGAATTAAATTACAATTTTGACATTTTCAATAAGCTTGTGCAAGATATTACAAACTATGGTGATAAGGTGTCTGATAAATATAAAGTTATTATCTTGTTAAACGTTATTCCTAATGTGTACAAGGAAGTCAATAATGCAATCAAATATGGGAAGGAATCTGATATAGTCATTGATTCCCTTAGGAATAAGAAGATGGAGATAAGGTGTCTGATAAATATAAAGCTATTATCTTGTTAAACGTTATTCCTAATGTGTACAAGGAAGTCAATAATGCAATCAAATATGGGAAGGAATCTGATATAGTCATTGATTCCCTTATGAATAAGAAGATGGAGAAGGAAACTGAAAGAAACAAGAGAAAAATAGGAAAGATTCACCAAGTGAATTTTCAAAATTGGAAAGTTAAAGGGGAGAACCAGACAGGTGAAAAGGTAAATTTTTTGCATGCTGATAATGGTCTCGATTATTGTAATGCTGACTTTGATGGTTCGTGTAATGAATTGGGCATAACTAGACATGAGACTGTACCTGACGCTCCCCAACAAAACGAGGTTGCTAAAAGGATGAAACGAACTTTACTTAATAAAGTTAGATGTATAATGTCAAATTCTAGTGTGCCTAAATCGTTTTAGGTTAAAGCTATTATGCCTGTATACTATTTAACTAATATGACTCCATCTGTTGCTTTATACGGTGATATGCTGTATGAGAAATGGTACGGTAAATGTACTGATTATTCTATGCTTAGAACTTTTAAGCTATGCTGCTTTCTCACATCAGAGTCGGGGAAAACTAGAACCTAGAGCTAAAAAGTATCTCTTAGGGTACCCTAAGAGAATTAAGGAGTATAGGTTGGGGGATAAGAGCTTGAAGGGTAAGTCGTGATATCGCATTTAATGATTCTGAGATACCTTGCATGGAGAGCGAAGAACATCAAGAAATTGTTAGGGAAGAATCCTTAATTAAGGTAGAGAGAGTGAATTCCACATCACTACTACCTCGAGTGAGATGGAAAGTGACACACTACAAAATCAACAAAACATAGAAGTAGAAGGCGATAAAGATATTGTCAGAATTTCGATATGACCCGAATTCTATTTTGAAGGTATACTGAGAGTTGGTTGTTTGTTTTGGAGAAGTCTTAAAAAAATAAAAGACTAAAAGGAGTCAAAAGATGACCAGGGCGAAGTAGTAGCCGCAAAATCGCCATTGGCCGCTCATCAGGTGTTCGAGCAATCAGAATGGGACAGTCACTCGCTAACCGCAAGGCAGCCGTTCGAGCGGTCATGGCACCATTGCTAGCTGTAAGGGGGCCGCTCGAGCTACAGTGTTATCCAGAAAAATTAGGTTTTTCGGTTTTGACAATTTTTGGACTCCCTATTCAACCTCAAAACTCTGTTATTTGTTTTATCTATTATATTAGGACTTCATCTTATATTATACTCTTCTTAGTATTATATATATGCGGTGTACAACACATATTGAGGTCGTCCAACTAGTTGTTGAGATTGTTGATCCTTGTAATCCTCCATTATTTATTATTAGTAAATTTTCCCTCTCTGCCTAATGGTTTTTTCTCTAGTTGGGTTTCCACGCAAATCTTGTGTTAATGTATTATTATTTTTATATTGTCATAATTCTCGTTTTCCACAACAAACTAGTAATATAACAAATTGATATCCATTTTATTTTCCAACAAGTGGTAAAAGAGCTTAAGATTTAATTAGAACGATTGATCAACTGAGATCGATGTTTGATTTTCAGCATGACAAGTATGAAGTTCGATATTCGACTTTTTGATCGCAATACCAAATTTTCGTTATGGCGAGTTAAGATGCAAGTAGTGCTCGCCCAGTTGGATTTGGATGATGACCTTGTTATGATTTGATAGGATACCCTCAACTTGGACACTGGAGGACAAACAAAGTAAATATCGAAAGGCCATATCTCAAATACATCATCTTTCTAATCAAATTCTTCGTGACATTTTAAAGAAGAAACTCTCTGATATGTTATGATTGAAATTGGAGCAGTTATGCAGGACGCAAAATCTAACCAGCAAACTGCATCTGAAGCAACGGTTGTATTCTCATCATATGACTAAATGCGGATCTATAGAAAAGCACATAATTGTATTTAAGGAAATCATTATTGATTTGGAGACCATGGAAGTTAAGTATGATGAAGAGGATTTAGAGTTTATTTTGTTATGTTCATTGTCTACTTCATATATGACGTTCAAAAATACCATTTTATATAGTCATGACACTCTTACAATTGATGAAGTTTATGATACGCTATTTTCTAAGGAGAAGATGAAGCAATTTGTTGGATTTGAGGCTCGGGCAGAGGACCTTGTTGTTCATGAGAGTTTTTCCAGTGGTTATGAGAGGGACAGATTTAAGTATAGTTCTACGATTACATTTGATGCAACTATTGCTAAAATGAAGAAAAGAGATATTAGACCTCAGCAAAGGTCCCGTGAGGCCGATTTGGTTGCTTATGTTTTGATAAGCGTTTACGAAGGTATTGAAGAGCCTTATATCTACTCAACTCAGAGGGAGTTAATTGTGATCTTATTGCTCGTGGTTATAATTCGAGCAAATTTGGTATCTAATGTAATTCTGCTGATAGAAGTGCTTGGATTCAGTTTGACATTTGCAGAGTTTGCCCTTGGGGCTTTTGTAAAAGAGGTGGAGAATTTTGTTGAAGAGTTTTGTTAGAGTTCAGTTTTTGTTGAAAAATTAAGTTTTATTCCCTGTGGTGAAATGTGTCTCCAGGTGGAGATTTGTTAGAATTTCGGTGTAACCCGAATTCTATTTTTAATATACATTGGGAGTTGGTTATTTGTTTTGGAGATCTTTAGTTCTCCTCCTTGAGTTTCCAATTGCTTTCTCTATTCCCCTATTCCTTTGTGGGTACAAACCAAACACCATCGTAGTATCTTTTGAGGGTGTTGGTAAGGTGGCAACCATGGTAAAAGTTGTTTTGGGTTTGAACCTCACTTCGGTTGGTGTTCGCCTGTTGGTTTTACTGAGCCCAATTTCACAAGATCAAAGTATTTTCCGCTTACATAGAGGTCATCATCAACTTATTTTTCGCTTGAACTGTGAACTAGTAAGCAAAAAAGTGTATCTTCCTAAACAAACTAACAAAGCATTATAATGGAGATTCTAATGGATATTAGTTTCAAAGACTTACTAATATTAGACAATTATTTTAGGGAAAGAAATTTGGATTCACTTTGAGGATTTCTTTGTGTTTGATTTATTTCCTTTCCACAGTTTCCAGGTATCATTGACACAAAAATTTTCTATTTTTATTAGTCTTGTAGCTTTCTTTTTCTACAGGGGTTTGAAGTATAAATAGCAGTACAATTTCGGTAAGGAGACTATTGAATATCAATATCAAGCATTGAGTTATTGAAACTTACCCTTCAATTCCCAAATAGAACTTTTAAGTTCCTCTTAAAAATATGGAGTAGTGCTTATCTGCTAAATCAAAAGAACACAACCTTAACAACATATACTAGCGAAATATTTTTTCGATCTCGTCAATTGCCAAGCTTTATAATTCAATTAGCAAGGATCATTGATAAATTAAATTGTGACAATATTTTTAGATCAAAGAAAGAATATAATCAGAAAGAGTTTGAAGTACCTCCATATCCATCTTCATCAGGATACAAGTAAGAGTCTGGCAAAATCCATTTTACACCTGGGAGGGCTGCAAAGGAGTAGTGTTTGTATTAACAAGTTATTGGCATGCTTGATGAGTTGGATTAGGCAACATTGGACGATTTGTGCCATTGCACAGTCGATAGCACAGTATAATACTGATTACCAAGCACAATAAGTTCAAGAAATTAAATACTAAGACAAAAGCAAGAAAAATTAGATAGTACTCCAGAAAAGTTACATTTGATCTTATGAGTCAGATTTTCCGGGACTTTACAGCTAAATGCATAGTAATATTTGGTTGAAACTGAGTATATAGATTTCTTTGCTGCCTCTTCACTGCACAAAATACCATATGACATTAATATATAACTACAAAACATACATTGAATTAAAAAATAGAAACATAAGGAAAAGCCCCATGTGTACTAGAGTATGATATTTAACACTACTGGTGTTTAATATCAGTCTAGGTGGCAGCACTAATAACAATAAATTACAGGTTTCATTAAATGAGTTACTTACTTTCACCTTTAATTGAACCTATTACGTATTGTCACATAAACTGGTGTTCTAGCACCTAGATATTATTATTCTTTGAACTATGAAACTCACAAAAAGAGGACAAATACACATAGAAAATATAAACTAAAAATAATATTTTTTTCTTGATAATTTGGAAAAGAAATTTTACCTTCCAAGAGCCATAGAGAGTGTGGTTATGTAATGGTGAATAATTTGGTCTCTTTGTGGGTAATTATGAGGGGGTGGGTGCATGACAACGAGCCAGTGCTGATAATCACAACTGCTGACAAGTGATTCAACTCGAGGCAACTCGGAGGACGTCTGAGTACATAGCGGCAAGTCGGCAGAGAAGAAGCATTGGTTGTAATGGCAAAGTGATGGAGGCATTGCTGTTAAGTTTGACGACGTTCGCAGAATGATTCTTAGCATGATTGTTTTGGCCGAACATGAACTCGACTCGACTCACGAATTATAAGATCATCAATAAAGTTCAAAATAAAATCAAGAGGATTAAAACCAACTTTGACTACTATTACCTTCACCTCAGACTAAGGAACAAAATATCGAGGACATAAATTAACAATACGGTCTAAGCACATAAATCCAAAAACTTTTCCTTCTTTTTAATGACACATTCTCCAAAAAATTATTATTCCTCTCATTATAATATAGAATAATGGGAGCCAAACGGACGTTAAAATGGCTTCTTCAGTTAGATGGATTGTTCACAGCTTGAACAATATTCAAGCAATGAGATCCAATTGTTCCAATGTCAAGGTTGCAACTTAAAACACACATTGTCCTCAATGTGTGAATTAAAGAAGAATTAACAATACTCGCCGTGTATATGATGTTTCTCGTTAAACGCTTGGTCCTTTATCTTCCTTCAATATTCATTCCTTGCTTGTTTTGTAAAATATTTTCATTATACCTAAAAACGAACAGAAAAATAAATACCAATATACTCACATGCGAATTTATCCTAATTTAATTAAGAATGATGAATGTAAACTAAATAAGAAAACGGAAAAAGCAACAAGGTGACGCAGGCTGGGATGCGACTGGGGACACAAGGGGATGCAATAGGTGGACGTAAGGGACGCAGGATGGGGCAACGGGGGATGCGGCAGCTTTCGTTTCCTGTGTTACTTTCACATCAAAATTGCCCCAATTTCAATGCAAGTGAAGATTTTTTCATACAAGTTTGTTATATATCAAAGAAAAAATGCATCGTACGAAGTTGGTGCGAAAATAAACTTGATTGATTAGTTGGGAAATTTCATCGAACGTCTTTTGTTCAAAGAAAATTACCCTTTGAATCCAAAATTTCCTGAATGTTTCGACCCCAATATTTCACACAATCACAACCCATCAACTATAGCATCTACTCCAAGTCCCACTTCATCAATTAATCATAAAATGGTGCCAAAAAATCGAAATATCAAAGCCCCCACATTGAATTTAATTTTCAGTTTTGGAAAAAAAAAAATTGAGTTGTTTGATTTCTCAAGATTCTTGGCAGATAATAGGCTTAATTCAACTCCCAAAAACCAATAATCACTACATCATAAGTATTTCAAACGTTTCAATGTAAAAAAATATAGGGTTCTAATATCCTACCTTTAATTTTGTTTGTATTGGAATGATATGATGATAACTGCTACATGTTTGATGTCTAATGTGATGTTGGATTATAAATTCTTTGGATCTTTTGGTGAAAGATGGAGAAAAGGTGTTGAATTTGTGAAATGAAAATGAGCAGATTTTGAGTGCTTCAAAAAAAATAAAAAATAAAAAATTAAGAAGAAGAAGAAATATATTTTTTTTATTTTTAAACGGTGGTTGGCGTGGGTGGCGCCCCAGCGTCGTGTGTCCGGTTTGAATCTCATTTATAATTTTTTTTATTTTTTTTATTTGGGTATATGATCGAAATTGAAATAAAGAAATAATTTCTTTATTTTATTTTATCGGGGTAGAGGAAAATTATGGTCTAAATTAAAATTTATGTCAATTTGAAGCTACCATTATTCTTTTCCCTTGAGTATAGCTTTTGACGATTAGAGAAATTATATTTTTTTGACCAATATCAATATTCTAGTCTTAAATTGAGAGTTTCATTTTATAGTGGATATTTATTTTATTTTTTAATCTAGGTCGAAATTTACAAAAGATCATCTTTACTTGAAAATAATATGAAGTTCATTGACCACTCGATTCATTTTAAATTTCAACGAGTAAAATGTGGCGGAAATATAAATTCAGTGATTAATAAAACGTGGTTGGTGAGTAAGTGACGGAGTGTAACATATTCAAGTTTGATGATCACTTGAAAGTATTTTAAATTTCAATGAGTAAAGCGTGACCTATGTATAAGTTTGGTGATCAATCAAAATCATTTTAAAGTTTAGTGAGTAGAACTTAACGTGAGTATAAGTTCAGTGATCAATGAAACATTTAATTCGTGTTTTCTTGGAAGCATGTTTGGCAAATTATTCTAAGAAATTAGTAAATTTATTTTTGTCAATTTCCTCGACAGCATTACAGTTTTAGGTAATCTTATGGTAAGTAAAACAACTGAACATTATATAAATTTATTTTCTTCTTCTCAATTAGGCCTGTTTGATAGGAATTAAAATTAAAATTTTAA
>CAIGRP010130609.1:0-11109 GCA_903798385.1 Fraxinus cuspidata
TGTTTTTAGTTTAATGTAACTAATGTTTAAGACAAATAATTTTTTTTTCTTACGCTATTATATAGCTAACTATACTATGGCACGTGCATTGCACATGCATCTTACTAGTACTAAAAAAAGGGCTCAAATAGGCCATTAGAAAAATAAAATAAAATAAAACTTTATTTTAAAATGAAAGTTTTTAATTAAAAAAAATTATTTTTGTTTATTGAATGATGATAGTGAAATGTTATATGAAATTAGGTAATTATGATGGAACGTCATATGAAATTGGATGGTCATTGTGATATTAAGTATAAAATTGAATGATCATAGTGAAATAAAATTAAATTGGGTGACCATAATAATATTAAGCATGAAGTTAGACGGTTGATTTAACCATTTTCTAATAAGTCGATCCCCAACCCAACATTGCAATTAATTTGTAAAATTGTTGATTTATGCGAAACTTCCTTATGTTTTGAGACAGCGACGGTCCGTTCTCTCTCCTCCCCTCTCGTCTATATTAATAATCTCAGGCAGCATTTGCAAAAATAGCACAGCATACTTACTACATTATCCTCTGTAGAGAGAGAAGCCTATCTTCAACCATCTCTTGAAACAGAACAGATCAATCCAAGTTGCATTTATATCGAAATTAAATCGTGGTAAGGAAAATCTTGCTCGTTTGCACTTTCTTTCAATTAATTGCGTCATTCACATTGTTGTTCAACGTTGCTTTACGGCAATTTAATGAGTCATCTATTTTCATCTATTTACTTTTTATCTGATTCCTACTTATTTTGTATGAACCTAACCTAACCTAACCTAACCTAGGATGATTATGTAGCTGTTGGCATATTCTCTCTATCTGAATGTTAATATTTTTTGGTGCTAATTAGCAGATTTTAACATTTTTCTGAATGTTTCTTTTATTTTCAGAGGAATGGGAGTGACTTTTTCCTGTCCATTTGCCAATCTTGATGATTTAGATAGTCAATTTGAGTCTTATTTGGCTAGATCTACAAGTTTCGAAGGCAGCGATGAGAAAACTTCACGATCTAACGCTCGAGGTTCTGAACCTACTACATTGAAGTCTTTAGGTTCTAGAAAGATGATCCTTGAAGGGTCTCTTAGTTTCAATGGGAGGGAACTAGAGGCCAAAATCTCGCTGCAGGATGAAAACGCAATGGTCAGATCGTTCAACTTTATTAGCGGAAACCAATTGCCGCCTGCTGAAGATTGCATGTCCGAGAAAAATGTTGAGAAGCTATTTCCAGAGTCTGGTAATCAAAGACATCAAGCTGCCCTTAAATTGCAGAAAACGTATAAAAGTTTCCGAACGCGGAGACAACTAGCAGATTGTGCTGTTCTCGTCGAGCAAAGATGGTACACCAAGTGCAATTGTTATATGTCAATTCCTGAATTTGTCTTACCAACTGCGATTTTTTTCTCTGACATTCAGGTGGAAGCTGTTGGATTTTGCTGAACTCAAGCGTAGTTCTATATCATTCTTCGACATTGAAAGACCTGAAACTGCCGTTTCACGTTGGTCAAGAGCAAGAACCAGAGCTGCTAAGGTAAGGTCATGGTGTCAGTTTGTGTATTTCTTTCTTTAGTGCATTTCTGTTGAAGTTCTGAAGATTAGGACTTTGTCAGGTGGGGAAAGGTTTGTCAAAAGATGAAAAGGCACGTAAACTTGCTTTGCAGCATTGGCTCGAGGCTGTAAGTTGCACTTGCAAACCAACCTTAAACATTTTTATGACATTGATTAATTTTATTTATGTATTTTCATATAGATTGATCCTCGACACCGCTATGGTCACAATCTGCAATTTTATTATGTTTGTTGGCTCCAATGTGACAGCAAACAGCCTTTCTTCTATTGGTAAGGTTTATTTGGAGCTTTTCGCCACTTTGACCTTCATCTTCAATTAGATATGGACGCTTTATAACCACTTTGATCTGCAGGTTGGACATTGGAGAAGGTAAAGAAGTAAATCTCGAGAGGTGTCCTCGATCAAAACTTCAACAGCAATGCATCAAGTATCTTGGTCCAGTGAGCTTCCTTTCTACCTTTCAGAGGCTCACCTTAAAAATCTCTGAGATTCAACTAATTAGAACAATTTTAACATAGCTAGAACATGCACATTACCCCCATATATGCCTGTATATAGAATACTAGAGATTTGAAAGAAAATAGCCAAGAATATAATGCGCAATGGAGTTAACCAAATCACTTCAATTTGACGGTGCAGACAGAGAGGAAGGCATATGAAGTTGTTGTTGAGGACGGAAAGTTTAACTACAAGCAGAGTGGACACCTTCTTGATACAAAGGGCGGCCCCAAAGAAATCAAGTGGATCTTTGTTCTCAGCGTGTCTAAGATCTTGTATGTTGGGCAGAAGATAAAAGGCACATTTCAACATTCAAGTTTCTTGGCTGGTGGTGCCACACTCTCTGCTGGACGATTAGAGGTGGAAGAAGGCGTTCTAAAGGTATTTAACCAAGCAATTCCTTTTCTTTTCTTTTGAGCAAAATATATGATATTCTCTCACTCGGGAGAGCCTCCTAAATGAATCTAAAATTTGGTACGCAATAGGCGGTTTGGCCTCACAGTGGACACTATCTTCCAACAGAAGAGAACTTTGAGGAATTTATGTCATTTCTGCAGCAACACGATGTTGATCTGAGCGTTGTCCAGGTAGGGTCTCATTCGTTGATTTTGTTTTGTATAGTATAATACTAAAGAAGAAAAAGAAGTTAAAATATGTTTATTCTACATAACAAACATGGACAAAGATAATGCACTTTCGTACTTAATGAAAGCCCTTTATTACACCTTGAGCATAAAACTTGTTTCAGCATGCACATAACTCTGTGCATCTCAGTCAAGTTACAGATGAAACATTTATTGAGTTACTTTTATGCTATTTTTACAGAGAGCGCCAAATAGCGACGAGGAAGTTGGCTTTGGCCTTCGTAATAGCTTATCAGCACCAGATTTCAGTCAAGCCGGTGAAGTCAATAGCTTCAAAAGTGCGGACAAAGAGAAAATCGATTCAAGCAAACAATACTGTAAGGATGCAGAAATTATGCATCCATCCTTACGAAGTTGGTCCAGAAAGCTAAGCTCAAAAATCTCCGAAATTCAAATTCCAAAAAGAGAGGTTATAAATGAGTTGTTCAATGAGCAACATATAGTACACAGTTGCAGCACTCGATCTGTTGAAAGTCCAGACGGATATGAGACAGCAGAAGAATATTTATCAGATTCAGAATTTTCAGTCTCCAAGGAAAACTTATTTGATGAGGATCAACAAGAAGGATATGAAGAACCTATTCCCAAGGAAAAAATCATTAAGAGAATAAACTCGCATAAAGGATTGAAGTCATATCAATTGGCTAAACAGTTATCCTGTAAATGGACAACAGGAGCTGGGCCTCGGATTGGATGTGTTAGGGATTATCCTTTGGAGCTACAAGTCCGTGTTCTAGAGGATGTAAATTTGTCTCCAAGAAGTACGTTTTCATCTCCTCGCAGAACTGCTCGATTTATGGTGGAGGGTTTTACTTCTCCATTATGTAGAGAAACAACTATAGGTAGAAGTCCATTTGCTTCAGAATCACCAAAACTGGCTCAGATTGCAGCAGATAATCAGAACTAGATGCAAAGCTCAAGATACAAATTTGAGTTTATTGAAGCAATTTTTTCCTGATTCATTTTCAAAGGCTAGGAATTCTTTTGCAGTTTTTAAAATGATTATTTTGCACAATTCTTTTGTAGGTTCAAGTTACAATAAGAAAATGAATAAAGTTGTTTAGAATTTTGTTTCTTTGCTGAATTCTTTCGGATAGAAAAATGAATAAAGAATGATTTGTGTATACTCATCAAGAAAGGGTTAAATCCCTCAATGGCCACCCAACTATATAATTGATATCATTATAATCATTCAATTTGATTTTGTTTCGTTATAATTACCCAATTTTATATTTAGTGTCATCATGACTACCAAATCGGATTTTATTTCACCATGGCCATCTAATTTTATATAACATTTCACTATAACCACCCAACTTCTTTTCACTATTTTTAAAAGGAATGAAACAATAACTTTGCATTATATATATATAAAATAAATAAATAAAATAAAAATATATTTAAAAAACGTGACTTAAAAAAATAAAAACTTATTTTTAAAAAAAAATTACTTAGCCCTTGTTTGATCCCCATTTTGGTAAAAATATATTGTTCTCTCTTTTCAACAGCACATTCTTCAGTAAAATAATATTACACGTAAATTCAAAAATTTTCCTTATTTTTTAACCATACATTTTCTATCAGTCTACTATTTAGAAATACATTTTATACAAAAAAAAATGAAACTCAAAAACGCACTCTTAGAAAAAAAAATAAAAAGTTATTTTAAAAAAAATGTTCCTTTAAAAAAAATTATTTTTAAAAAAGTTTTTAAAATAAAATAAAAAGTTATTTTAGAAAAAATTAAGTAGAAAAATAAAAAGTTACTAAAATAACGTTCCTTAAAAAATAAAAAAAATAAAAACTTATTTAATAAAAAAAGGTTTTAAAAATAAAATAAAAACTTATTTTAAAATAAACGTTTTTAAAATTTAGAAAAAAACTTTTATTTGTTTTTTAATTTATTTTATATATATAATATATAGTTATCATTTTACTCCTTTTAAAATTAGTAAAAATGGTTAAAATAAATCGGGTGACCATGGTGAAATGTTATATGAAATTGAGTGACCATAGTAAAATAAAATCAAATTGAAAAGTCATGATGACATTAAGTATAAAATTGAATTGCAATGATGAAACAAAATCAAATTAGGTGACCATATTGACACTAAGTATAAAATTTGGTGGCAGATTTAACACCATCAAGAAAATAAGCAAAGCACACGTTATGATTAAACACCCACAAAGTCCATCATAAATGTTGAGTACGTATTAATCAAGCTGGGGTTGGCATTGTTAAATGAAGCACCATAACTGCCAGAATTGAGGGCTATCCAAAGTATGTACTGCATATGGTTAATCTGTCTATATACCAGCAGAAACTCTGAATAAGCAGACCGTGACATTTCAATCTGTTTTCCTTTTTAAATCATAATAATCAAAATTACATTAATGAGAGCACGCTTGGTGACACTGTTATTTTTATTTTACACTAATTTGAATGAGATTTTATAAAGAAATACAGCCCCCAACCACCAGCATTGCTCGGGTGAAATACATGCTCCAAATGCAGAATGGAAGTTCTTTCAGATTCTTCTATCAGGCACACAAGTTGTTAGCATAAACTCCCAATGCCTTCACTCATGTTTATGTTAATACGAGTTTGTGCGCTGAGCCACTTCTAAAGTTCCCAAACATGAGACTGCACTTCTAGGTAAATATAAACTTGCTAGATGAAAGGGAATATTATATACTCTGCGTAGAAGAGATTCCATATAAAGCGATAGAACGATGAGATTGCATCCTGTGAAATGCAAATATACAAGGTCAACCAGCATTGAAGGTATTTTTTTACACTTAAAACTGAAATTAAAGAAAATATGCCAAGATAAAAAATCGCAGTAGTCGATTAGCATTTATAAAACTACAAAACTATCCAAGATTCTTCCAGGACGGTAATATCAAAAAGACCCAAAAACATATATCTCAATGTATGTTGGCAGTAGAAAGTTTTGCATTCAAGTATGAGCAAATTAATGACAGAATTGAAGAACCACAAAGGTTTTAAAAATGATTGAAGGCCTTTCGATGAATGTGAACCCCACTGGCAAAAGGCTGAATGTAATAATCCCATTATATTCAATCCACTGCCAAACCCTTTCAACAAGATATTGTGCACTACAGATGAAAATGCTTCAGCTAAAACGACTTTGCTTCTCAGATGGCAGGCAAATACTAGACACACGTCAGAGAGGACAAATTTAAAACAACACTATTCACTCGTGAAAAAGTTACTAGCATCTCACAGTTCCATGCACTTAAATAGTTAGAACGAAGCATTCTATAAACAAAGTTAGGATAACTCAAGAATTACCTTGGTAAAATTTGCTCGTTCCAGTAACCATGTCTGCAAAGGATTCAACAAAAACATGTGTAATGAAATAGGACTACCATCTAGAAGAGAAAACAGAAAAAACAAACAATCAACTAGAAATCAGTGAAGAGTCCTCATTTTTACTGGACAAACATCAAAACAATCTTTAAGCCTTCTACACTTCTGGAAATGTAACAAAACAAAGTTAAAATATATACAACTTAGACGTATGATCAAGTTATACAGAGCTTCGACTTGAATAATGAGTTAGAAAGAACAGAAAAATTAGAAGGAGCGTGATCAAAAAATTCAGCTTACTTCTTGATAGGTGGCTTCGGACTCGGCTCCATCACTCCTAAATTGACAAACTTTAAAGAGTATCCTTATTTAGTAAATACTGCCGGTGCATTGATTGAAAACAGGGTTGAGCACAAGAAGAATGTTTGTGGTTTCTGAGTAGGCTATATTTAGCAAATGACTTTGGAGACTTGCTTCTGAAAAGATAATGGAAAACTGTGGATAAAAGCAATAATGACTTCAAACTTGGAGAGGCCTTGCAAAGTATCTTAATCTTTGTCTTTGAGCCCATCAAATTAGATATTTTCAACAAGCGAAATTGTGGGAGAAATTTCTGTTCCTCGCTTGGAAAAGGACAGCAGTGAAACAGACATTTCTTTGACATTCAAAGATATCTTAAATGAAACATTATTGAAGTCGCAAGAGATGGTTAAATTTCATTCTAGATTAATTCAAGTAGATTAAGAAAAAAAGGGGCAGGAAATTGTCATTTCTATCTTAATGAGGAGAAAATAAAGAAAATTGAGGTTCATCGAAATAAAAAGGCAATAATTAAAATCCAACTGGAAATCTGGCGAACATAATGAAATAAATAAAAGAAATGTACCTGGAAAGTTAAACTCACTGCCAAGATGAGATGTGCAGGTACCATCAAGCTTCTCTTGAACGCCTGTAATTTGTTCCATATATAAGCGATATATCAATGGCAAGTAGATATGGACATATCAATGGAAAGTGGATTAAGTTAGATCTCGAGAGAATGCACATGACCTGAGGCATGTAAATTGCTACCAGTATGGAACCAATGTAATTTATCAACAGAAGTCCAGATCCAAGAAATGCAATATTTTTCACACCAAGCTTTGTTGCCAAAGTAGAAATCTGAAATCTAGCAAGCCGCGTGGAATCATGAGAATTTTTACAATAAGAGAAGCATCTTATTTTAGGTAGGATTGCAATTGATGAAAAGATATGGCTTCATTCTAAGACTCAAGATTCAAAGAGCACGTGTGAAAATGAAAAGAAATAGCAATAAAAAAATGTCAGTAATAAAAGGCTTTTGTGGGAAAAATAAACTAGAGCAATTCATGCAAAATTTAGGTTTTAAAACTTACTTGCGATCACCCTCTACATCTGGAAGATCTTTTGTTATGGCAATCACGAGCGCAAATAAAGTGACAAAAGTTGTAATAAAAGCCACAGGGGAGCTGCAGGAGAAAACATGGGCATGGAAATGATTAAATTAACGGGACAAGCATCCATAAAGCAATTTACTATAAGAGAGTATTAGATCTTTAAGATAGCATCTAGAACTGCTTGAGCTGAAATCTGCCGTATTCAAGAACCTTATTTCGGAGTTATCTATATATAGAGATTAATAAAAAATGAGAACCATCCAAGCTGCTTCTGTCTGGCGAACCATAGTTCAACTGAATACAACGTGCCTATAACAATGGATATTAAATATGAATTTACCTCCACTCGAACGATAGACCTAGAGCAGCTCTTGTGGCATAATACACACCATAATTAAGGAGGAATCCTCGCACCTGAAAAAGTAGTTTCATTCATATTATTATCTGGAATGTCGCAAATAAGGAAAAGCCTATGCCAATTATTCGGAATGGCATAATACAGCCAGGTTAGAATACTAGCCATGACAACTTGTTGGATTCTAAACCACTAAACCCCAAGTTACGAAGCAGTAGCTATCAAAGCTTACTCAGCTAATGCAGATGAAGATGTTAAAAGACCCCTCCACCTTAACATGCAACGCTCTTGTCACAAATCATCAGTGGCCAACCCAGTCCTAGCTCAACCAAGTGGATAATACAGAGAAGATGGCTCCAATGGCACCTGGTGAGATAACATTTGAATCATTTATTTGGAGGGTGGGGGTGGAAGTGGGGTTGAATCCCCTTGAAAAGGAAGTTCTCGGGTTTATCTTGTGAAAAGATCTTTACATTTCCTTTAAAAAATCCTTTCCGATTTTGAAAGTGAGAGTCAGGTTTGCTTTCTGGTCAAAATATCATTTATCTCAGTTCCCCTTTGCATGACAATGCTGCATATTGCTGTATCATGGGATTACACCTAGTACCTAGACTACTCACAAAGCTGTTCTTGCTGCAGTATTCTATGCCTGACAAATTGATAGGAATGAACTATTCAGAAGAAACAAAAGAATATGCATGCTGCATGGAGGAGAAAGAACCATACCGTGGCTATAATAAGAAATGCCACGACAGGATATCTCTTCATCCGAAATGGGGGAACAGAATAGATGGTGCCAAGGAAAAGACCAAGGCAATAAAGACCAGTTATAAAAGGACCAAAGTTCACCCCAACAATTAAAAGGCCAATAACAGCAAGCAGTAACACCATGAACCATGCTGATTGTTCTGAAAGATCTCCTGCAGCTATGGGTAAATAAGGTTTGTTTACCCTGCAGTTGAAGCCAGGGCAAAACAGTGAAAGGGATGTATCCAAGAAGTAGAAAGACAACATTTGTTAAACATTGAAAGGAACAAAGTCTGCACGTGTCTGTGTTTCTTACTTGTCAATCCCAACATCGTATATTTGATTGATGCCTACTATATAACCATTTCCACATATAAGAGCAAGAAGTCCAGAAAATGCCTTCACAAATAATGGCCATCTTATCAAATTTGGGTTCTCAACTAAAGCTCTAGTCACCAAAGAGCTGTCAACAAACCATTGATTAAAATAAATTAGCAGCAAAATGAAAAATGTGCTTCATGAAAGACATTTTAATTCAGAAGATATGGTATGCAAGCATAAATACTACTCACACAGATCCTAAAGTTGTTCCACGTATGGTATGGGGCCTTAGAAATCTCCAGAAGGCATCTTTGAACTGCGAAACTTTGTTCAGCAGTGGATCAGTACCAGCAGCACCAACTTGAGAACAGGCCTGACAGTGTCTTCTTTCATGTAAATGCTATCAATATATATTTGCAATTCGGTTAAGCCATGTAAGTAAAAAAGACTGTTTAATCCCATTCAAATTCATGTAAAGGATAAGGTTGCCAAATCTGGGTAATAAGTCACGTCATTGGCAATTAGATACCGCATGCAGAGTTGATCTGGTAATCATTTGAGTTAACCTATTATTCAAATAAAACCTGTGGTGCGGGTTTCACATAAATGTATGTTCTCTTTCATTTTATCGAGCACTAACAGTTCATAAATAAACAGGAATGTTGGTCTTAAATCACTGATATTGGGTAAAAAGGCCAAGTCCAATTCTATATATTTCCTACAGTTTCACAGTTTCCACGAAATTTGGAACCCATAAATCCAATTCATTTTTTAACTTCAACCTAATTACTCATTTATACTAAATTTAACCAGTCTCCTGCAAAGAGATTATGTAGCTGAGACATTGTGATTTGTGTGGAAAAGAGAAACACTATTAAGCAATAAAAACTTTGTTTGCTTCAATTCAAAGCATCAAGATTTAATGTGTTTATTCATTAATGAAACTCAACGCCAACCAAGTTGTGCACACAGAATTCAAGGTGAATAAGGGGTACGATAAACTTCCCTCTACACCACGATATAATATATTTNATTGTGATTTGTGTGGAAAAGAGAAACACTATTAAGCAATAAAAACTTTGTTTGCTTCAATTCAAAGCATCAAGATTTAATGTGTTTATTCATTAATGAAACTCAACGCCAACCAAGTTGTGCACACAGAATTCAAGGTGAATAAGGGGTACGATAAACTTCCCTCTACACCACGATATAATATATTTTAGCACAAAATGACACGGTGCGTACAAAGTTACTCTCTCATGCCCTGTTTGTCTTCCTTTAAAAAAGTTAAATTATTTGCTGCTGTGTCATTTATCAACCACACATTCACACCATAAGATATTCTCCACACAAACAAATAAAGTTTCCTTACTTTTTCACTGCACGTTCTCAAAAAAATACTATTTGATAGCTCATTATTCCCAAATAAATTCCACACTTAATTCTTAGTATTCTGGATATAACAAAGATGACTTGTTAACATTAAAGCTTGAACTTTTAGGCCATAAAATGAGGAAATTTTACATACCCAGATAAAATGACGCCTGCGGTGGACAATTTTAAGGGTTCTTGAGAAGGTTTTGTGATTCTGCACATTTAAAGAAAGTGACTTTTTGGAAGATTTGAGCAGTGAGCAGCCAGCCTTGCAAGTGGGCTTAATGGAAAATTTACTGTATCTAGAAGCTGAGTGTGTAGAATTGGCTGAAATTCCTACTGAGGAACATGGTGAGAACGGAAGATTCATACCTAGTTCAAGATTGTGACTTGGGAATTCTAGTTTCAGTTTTCTCTGTAATTAAGTCTGCTATATCTCGGCTTGAATCTCCAACTGCGATGAGACTTGTGGACAGGGAAGATGGTAGATTTTGTAAATAAAATGTAAAATCTGAAAGTAGGCAGTCCTTCGGCCGCCATTATTCCATGGGATAAATAGTTTTATATATATATATAATTTCACCGCCACTATTATTATAAAAGAGAGGATCCTGATTAATGTTCATTTTTGTCACACGACTTTTCACATTGTAACTGATTTGTCTACAGTTGAACCGATTCCATCACTATTGGTGCACTGTTCATTTTTTTTAACGACTTCATCTCTCGTAATATCTTTCTTCCATATATATATATATATATATCAATCATCATCAAGAGATAGATACATTTCACATTTCTCACATATTACAATTGCCACAAT
>CAIGRP010130611.1:0-19753 GCA_903798385.1 Fraxinus cuspidata
CCAAACGAATGATATTCGATATGGTAAAATTTTTAAATTTTTTTGGCAATTGGAACAAATTGTAGATCAAATGGTATAAAAAATTATCACTTTCATGGACAATTATCATAAAAAATAATGTCAAACGGACACCAAACTTTCAACATTTTTCATGTGGAAATTATACCAATCAAACACAATTAATTACAATTCTCAGTAAAACAATTTTTAGACAATTCAATTCCTTAAAATTCATTTTCTTTCCACCCATTTTTCACCTTTGCAATCAAACGGACTTTAGAGAATTTAGTCAAAGGCCCGCCATTTGCCAAATAAATACGCCAAATTGAAGCTGGAATTGGTTTTACAAGAAATGAATTTTACCAGAAAAGTATGAAAATTTATTAAAAATTTTATTTTAATATAGAGAATTTAGTCAATGGACCAAATGGCGGTTGAGGGGTCGCCATTTCCCAAATAAATACGCTAAATTGAAGCTGGAATTCGAATATCTATTCCACGTTAAGCACAGTTCATTTTAGAATTGAGCTACAAATTCTGGTGGCATTATTTCAAAGAAATCAGGATTACAATCCGTTTTGAGAAAAGAACATGATAACTCGGTCGAAGCTCGTCGAGCAACTCAGAGATTACCAGATCCGATCCCAACACAAGTGCCCCGCCGCCCTTAATGTATTTTCTCCCAAACCGGCTATTTCCTCCAGGTAAGCCCTACATGCATACACAAACATGATTGTACATACAAAGATACATGCATATGTGTTTGTCTGTCGTTGTGTTTGCTTATGTTGATTCGTCCATATTGGACTTTTTTACACCAAATTAGCTGTTGCACACATAGATGCATAAGTTATGTGATGTTCTTGTGTTAAATAGGCTTATGTAGTAATAAATGGCATCCTTCACATTTGAATTATTTTGAATACATGGGTGTAACAATTAAATATGGATAACATATCACTCGTGGAAGTAGTGCCTTGTGCTTCACAAGTTAGTTTCATGGGCAAGTACTACGCTAGTGCTTCTAATTGTGGTACCAGAGCATGAACCCCTTCTTTGAGAAACACGCGGAGCAAATGATGCGACTGAGAGAAGCCTACTTTCAAACACTAGTTCTGTGGAGTTCCCAAAGACAGAAAAATGGGAAGCTGTGGAAGAGGTGTGGATAGGAAGGATCACTTCTGAATCCCCATGACGATCTTGAAACACGTGCCTTTTGGCTTTATAAGCACATTGGACATCATTTCCTTATTACAAGTTGATTTTAAGAGATTTCTATCGAAATGCTTGTAATAATGTGTTAAAAAACTAGAATAGTGTTTGCACTGTTGTAGTTAATGACATTCTAATTAATAAAATTTGTTATGGATGTAATCCATGAACCATATATATTATCAATTGGTTCTAAACGCCTGGGCCAGGGCCAGGGCCTATGCTATCAGTATGTCCTTGAATCTTAAGAATCAATTTATGACCTTTTCTTGAGATGCTGCCCACGCCCAGCCCACTCCTCTGGCACCTTAATCCATTCGAAGAGCACAACGAAGTAGGGGAGAGAGAGAGAGAGAGTATGTTAGGCTAAGTAAAAAAAGTAAAGTAATTTTGGGGCAACCTTTTGTCTCTAAACATGTTTGCATAACTTACTATTTTTCTTACTTTAAATTTAATAATGTTACTTCTCAAGTAACGAATGTCTTACTTTTGAAATAAGTAACTTAATTTCACTAGTAAAAAATTATTTGTTTTTAGATTTCCTTTTTTACTTATAAGAGAACTTTTTAAGCTTAGCTAAACGTGCTCTTTACTCAAATTGTCTAACCTCCTAATCAAAAGCTTAATAGTTTATCAATTGTCATCTTATTAGAAATAGACCCTAGATAGAAGAGAATTCTGTATATTGAAGACTCTAACCCCTATAAATGCATAACGCCGTAACTTTTTACAGGTACACAATTCTTAATCCGGATACTTAAACGTTCTATTTTGTACTCCATTTGGTGATTTAAGCATCAAAATGTTGACGTATGAGTTCCATAATACTTGCTGCATTTATTACGAAAGTGAACAATATCAATCTCTGGAGGGCTGATTAAGCAGGAAATTTTTTTATCCTCTCACTGAATCACCCCTGAAGATCTTACTAAGCCACTTGCTAGGGCAAAGAAGTATATCAATATAGAAGAGGCTAGAAGGTGAAAGAAGAGGTTGAAAAATGCTGTCTGAAGAAAGGCAAAACAGAACTTCCAAAAAGCAATGGAAAGGGATCAATGGCTGACCTCAAAGTTAGAGGATCCCACCAAAGTTTTGCTCATAGAGAAGATAGATATAGTCTCTTGGAGAGTTGGGCCAAGACCTCTTAAGGACAACTTCAGGCAATTAGGAACAAGATATTATTTTTTGGTTTCATAAAGGATACAGACATCGCTAAGATAACTGTCCATATGAAGGATGTGGTACAACTTGTATGAGCCAGACATCTTGAATAGTACTTCGGGAACCCCGGCAAATCGTCCAAATATGCAGAGAGAGAGAGAGAGTCGAGGCAAGTCATTGCTAGAATGCTCAATACCCCAAATAAGCAAGGAATGATGAAATAGAAATAGCGTACTGGAGTACTAGTCACTATATCAGAAGAGGCCCTTCTTGAGGAGATAGAGCCAAATTATGTTTTACCCGTTAAAGGATCAACACCCCTTTGTTGGCTTTGTTGGAGAAGCTTAGAAGAGGAAATTGACCTGCCAATGTCGCTAGGAATTCAACCTTGGAGAAAAACAATGATGAACACTTTAAATATCCAAGTCCAGATGCTTTTAACAGAATATTCACTCTTTGTTTACTAACTTAACTGTCGGAGTGAGGAGAGTTTCTTGCTACTTGTTGTAGCCATTGTGATGGTGAACTTTGTTCGTACCACGATTGCAAATCGAGAATCTTATTTTTTACTACAATAAAATTCATTAGGAAATTGCTTCATTCCACATGTTAAGCAATTTCTAACACTAATATTTATACCTTGTACTTCTTTTATTATTATAAAATTTCATATATGTGTATTTTTGTTAACTAAGATTTTTAAGAATCAGAATGACTAAATTATGCTTGTAATAGTCATTCTAAACTGTTTGATTGTTCCTGAGATTCTCGACAGGATTTTTACTCTGACAGGATACTCTTTGACATTAAGTCCTATTTCATTGCTCGTTTAAGATAACCATGAGGACAATGAAGATGTAAATGAGCACTAGAAGCTCAGCCTTCAGTAGGTCAAAAGGATAATATGAGCCTTTTTATTCTCATATAGTATTTGCGAAGTAGAGCAACAAGATTTATATAGCATTACTTTCAGCTGTTATTTTGATCCTAGTTTAGCACCTTTTAACATTATACATAATGTAGACTGTGAACTAGTCCATGATTAGGCCAAAACTAGTGCTAAGTCAAAGTAGAGCTATATGATCCCTCTTTATATATCATTGATGACAAGAACACAGATGAAAGTAAAGTTTAAGTAGTCTGCTCCACTCTTAGTCACAAACAATAAGAAGTTTGTTCTAATCCATACCATTTTTACTACATGGAGTCATCTGTTTAGGTACGAGTTTCTTGTTGTGTGTCATCTTTGTCGGACCATAAATCCATTTCTATCCCTTTCTTTGAAATCCTTGTCATGATCAAATGTATCTTATAGACTTTCTGTTACATGTATGTTATGTACCTGCGTGTGGATAATTTTATGATATTTTATAGTGTTATGGCTTTAGCAATGTGAAAATTTTTTGGTCTTTTGAGTTTTGGAAATACTAAGCACAAATATCTATACTATAGGTTTTACCTAGTAATGGAACTCATATGAGGCATGCTTCTTCATTTAAATAAATTTATATTAAAATTCGATATTTTTAATGAAATTTTTTAAAAGAGGAAATTGGATAAATGTCTCTTTTCCAATGTTCATTTTGAAAAATGGCTGGCTTTTGTAAGTTTTGGAACGATAGCCATTTTTTTTATATATAGACGAGAATACCTTTAAAAGTTACAAAATTACCAACTATATCGAGAAACCCTTCTTTCTTTTCTTCAATACAAAACCTTTCTCCATCTCCTAGTTGAAATCACCGCAATCTGCCATTGTGGCCACCTGAATCCGCCATCGTTGCTACCCGTCTCCATCACGAACTCCACCACACTCCCAAACTTTGCCGCCACTCCAACTACCCCTTAATGAATGAATTTCTTGTTAATAAAAATGGATTTCTTGAAATTGTGAAATGAAAGTCCAGCTTCGGTTGGTTGAATCCACCATTGTTGCCACCCATCTCCACCACCCCTCCAAAACTCTGCCTTCACTCCAACCACCCCTCAATAAAAATTTCTTGAATTTGTAAAGTGGCTGGTTTTGGTTGAAATTGCAAAAAAGAATGGTTTCTTAATATAAAGGAGGTGAAATTGCATTTGAATTTATGCAAAATTATGGTTATCGTTTTCTCATAGATAGATCTACAAACCCATTTTCATTTTCATCTCCTCAACATTTCAAAACAATTTCTCGACATTTTGAAACTATTTCTTCACATTTCGAAACCTTTTGTCGACATTTTAGATCCATTTCTAGACATTTGGTTTCGTTTCTTGACAATTACCTTGTGGTAGTTGCGGCTAGAGCTCTAGTTGAACGGCGGTGGTGGGGTTGGAACTTTTTTTGGCTTGCGTGTGTGTAGACCTGCGGCTGGTGGTAGGGTTATTATACGAGACCATTCTAGTCGTTGCATGAGAGCATTCTTAGCATCTTATGGGGATTGTCCCTTCATGGAGGCTGAGCTTCGAGCTGATCTTGGATGGTATTTTATTGGCTCGCTAACTAAGGTTATCAAATATTTGGGTAGAGGTTGATTCATTAGTGACCATTCACTGCATCACTGTTAAATATACTCAATAAAACTCTATGCCTCCCAATGTGAGAGGTTCTTTCATATATAGAACCAGAATCACAACTAAATATGGTAGTTATCAATTACAATATTCATTAATGGTAATCTATTTAATATGATATCTTTACTTATATTCAAGTTTTCTTTATATTCCATTAACATCCCCTCAAATTGATGCCGGTAAAATCATCAATTTGCAATCATGAATCGTCGGCAGTAACAATGCTCGTGCAACCTAAATCACAACTATCTAAAAAAAATAGTGACGACAAGAGACCCAAGAACAAAGAGTGCAAAAAGGACCAAAGATCACTCCAAAAATACTCCAAAACCACTCCAGAGAACTCGTACCCTAAGAAGAATTTCCAAAAGAAATTCACGAAGTGTGCCGCCCACACACAATGAGCCCTAAATCGGGAGAAATCCATCGAACACATAATTTGTATTCCAACAAAAGTTCTAACGGCCAATGCACCGGCAAAAAATCCAGCAATATATCGCTGGCCATGATGTTGTAATTGAAAAAAATTCGAGAAAATAGCCCACACCAGAACTCAAAGATAATCTTCTTTCTAGAATCTAAACTCTAGCTCATTACCCGAACAACCAAAATTCAACGGTCTTCACTCTCATGTCTCACTCCTCAACTTAAAAAACGAAAATCTTTAAACTGAAATTTCTAAGAAGAGTAATTTTTCTCATTAAAATGAATAATTGAATGTTCTCCTGACATTGATAACCCAACAAAGATAATGATTACAGCTAACATCCCAACTAAATAATAGTCCAAATCACAACCCAATTATACCAATCAACTCAACATCTCAATCAAATAATCAAACCAATTAAATAATAGGCCCAATAAACACAACCCTATTAGAGGGAAAGCCCAATGAAAAAAAACAATTAACCAACCAAGAATTGCCGACAGAATCACCCAACTCAACATGACAAGAAGATGCCGACACAGGTCCACCAAGAAATCATGATTCACAAGTAATCGACGACACCACTCGAGGTATTCACCAGAAGATGCCGACCGTTCCTATCCAATAGGAATCGCTGGCATATACCCAAAATCCGAAACAAACGCCAGAAGGTGCAACCCAGCCAGAAAAGGGTTTTTGAAGGACCTAAGCTCCTGTTTGAGCCATATTAAAATTTTCATTCTCATTTTTCTACTCATTTTCAACTGCACATTCTTCAATAAAATAATATTTTCCATCACATCAATAATTTTTCCTTCTTTTTCAACTACACATTCTCTATCAATTTACTATTTCAAAATACATTCTTCCAAAATAATGTGACTCAAACACACCCTAAATTATCAACGATTGAGTCTACAATTCTCACATGAAGCTTCGACAGAATTGAGGCAGATTTATTCTAGATAGTTAGAAGAAGTGACTGTTAGAAGAAGTGACTTACTGGTGAACTCAGAAATTCGAGGAAAGGAGAAACTATAAGTCCTAGGTACGACGTTGAAGAAAAAAATTCCCTTTAGAATCTGCTTGTGTCCAGAATTGATAACCCTTGCTTTCTTTTACTCTTATCTCATTGTGAAAAAATATAAAAAATCTAGTTAGATGAGGATATCTAATCAAAACAAACAAACTAAAAAAAAGTTTACCAGGACGAGCGGCACGACAATAAGGCTATGTTGATGTTTTTGCTTAAAAAAAAAGGGAGTTTGGTCTATGGACATAAAAAGAAAAAAAACCCCCAATATGGCTATGTTGATGTTTTTGCTTAAAAAAAAAAAAACTGTGGCTGGTGGTGGATTTGAGGTAGGAGTTTGGTCTATGTACATAAAAAATGGACATATTTGCAAAAAAAAATTTATAGTTTTAAAAGGGCATAATTGTCAAATAGCTATATCTGCAGAGGTTTTTGAAAATGGCCATTTTTGCAAAGTGCACTTCAAATTATGGCTATATATCCAAATTCCCCCTTTTTAAAACCCTTTTACAGTTTATGCAGTTAGAAGATTTTGTTTTGACTTGCTGCTAGCTTACTATATTATATTAACTGCTCTCATTTAGATGTGATTTTCTTTTCGTAGGTTTCTCTTGCATTACTTGAACATCTGGGACCATGCTGAATCTGCTTAGATTCAACTAGTCTTTTGTCGATATCCAACCATTTTCCTACTAGATTTATGTTACTTTTCAACATATGAGAATTCGATTTAGTTTCTTTTTACTACCCAATTCAAGATATTGGCAGAGAAATAGATTGTTCATATGGGTTTATCTTAATACAATGCTCATGATTCCATTGTGGTGATAACACTGTCATTGACTGCCTAAGTTAAATGTTTTATGATGGTGAAAATGTTTTACCATCCAGGCAGTTTTTAGGTCTAATACTCATTCTTGCTAACTACCCTTGTAAAGATAAAACAAAAAACGATATGCAACAGCATGTATGATATATGACTTTATATTCAGCCTTTTAGTTTGCAAATTCAAAGCAATTTAGTACTTTGGACATGATCGCATCCTTAAAAGGTCAGTATCTTCTTTCCAGCAGCAAAAATGGAGATTTTTCGCCATTCACAAAAATTAACAGGATGGGAAACTGGGATATCTCATTTATTCAATTTTGTCAATGTATGTGCTGCTACAATTTTAAAATGAAATGTAAGATATGTTGAGCCTTCACATATAAAAGCTTAAGTTGTCATAGACAAGGTTATTACTTCAATTTTATATTCAAAAGCTTAAGTTGTCATAGACAAGGTTATTACTTCAATTTTATATTCAACGTGGCCATCATGTGCAGACTGGATCCATCTTTTCATCAAATGCCTCGCAGGTTTTCATAAATAGGTCATTGTGGAGATTTGAATTCAAGATTTTTTTTTGCTTCTCCTATAATACTATATTAAGCGAGCTCATCTAAAAGCTTGAACTATAATATAGGGGATAAATTATCTACTTAAATTTTATTTTGGACAATATTTATTGTAATCTTTGTGATGACTACTTATACATGAAAATCACTTTTGTTTGATCCTCTTCTTTGAACCCGTTTGGCATGGAGGAATGCATGTATTTTCCAGTATTGAATTTGATCAATGTGTTGCTTGTGAAGTATGAGCTTGTGACTGTCCTTTGGATTTGTGATTTATGGTTGGATCGTTACGACACCCGATTTTTAGAGATAAAGATGTGAATTTTTTGTACATTGTATGCCTACCCTTTTTTTAAAGATTTCCCATCTTTTCGTTACTTGGCGTTATTCTAGGTCTTTGGTAGTGAGGATCATCCTTGAATTCTGAAGCTTAAGGGGCATTATAGAACTTATTGAAGCCTAGCTCGATCATACAAAGAACTAAAATTTATAGCTCAAGCACTGCCTTGCCTATATGATCCCGGATGAGTTAGAACTTTAAAGTTACGCAATGGAGCAATAACATTTCTTCTTTTTCGTTCACAACTCTCTTCCAACAATCATTATAATCTCAAACATCAATGCTTATTGCACCATGGTTCCTTATTCATGTTCTTATCCTTTTTTTCATTTACTATAAACATAAATATGAAATGGAAGTAATCAATATGTATGATTTTATGAGAAACTATGGATAAATGAACTTGATAGTTGGTATTCTAGAACTTCAAATTGAAACATATGAAATGGAAGTAATCAATATGTATGATTTTATGAGAAACTATGGATAAATGAACTTGATAGTTGATATTCTAGAACTTCAAATTGACACTTGTATAAAAAACATATGAAATATACTTTAGACATCATGAAATTTCTTTCTCCGATCTTAAAGCTTTTGACGCGTCAGTTATCACTTATTAGAGAGCCCTTGAAATTTCTTTCTTCCATTCAAAAATTGAGTTCACCAAATTAATGACCAAAAAAGTCTAAAGATAACAATAAGGAAATCCAGTTGTTACCTTTAAATTTTTTTTTTTTTAATTGAATTGTAATTTTCCTGGGGAAAGAACATGATGTTTTGGAATCCATGTCCTATAGAGTTTGTACGTTGATGGATGCCATGAGATTTCGGCCTGTAATAGACCATTTGCATCTAACTCCTGTTATTACATCCATTCTGTAACTTTCATTATGTCTAGACTCTCTTAATTAATTTTGTTATACTTGAATCTTGTTTTTGAACTCAAGCAGGATTGATGTTGCAGTGGCTATTTTTTGGGCCTTGCTGTTTAGCGTGCTTCTGGTATCATCATATATTACTCTTTACTTAAGACATTACTGGATATCCTTCGTCATTATATGCCTTGCTCTCTTTCTTCCTGTACGTTTGAGAATTTCACGGCAGACACTTGCAAAGAGAAGGGAGAGGAGATTCATGCTACCTTTGTCCATGTGAATGCCGTCAATGATTGCCAATGAATGGGGGCGCATCATTCAACTGCATTAACAAGGTTTTTGGTGACATCTCAAGAAACTCAAGGCTCCATTCTCCAACGTCATTTATGTATACTTGCCAACCTGATAGGAGAATGGCATCTCTCTCTTTCCCTGTTTCTGATGACCAATACGCAAAAGCTTTGGGAATTTACCAAGCAAATCATTCCCTTGACAAGTAAAATGAAATTATTTGAGCAAAAGTTGAAGGAGTCCTAACTGCCCTTTATTGGGTTGTGATTTTCGCAGAAAAAGGCCAATATTAATTGAAATTTAAGGTAAATTGTAAAACAAAGTGCTCGGCGGAGTCGGTATAAGAGAATCTCTGCCATAGTGGTATCTATCCTTTTTAAGCAACTGAGCCCTTGTTTGGTTTGGATTAAAATATCAAGTCAAAGTCAACAATTAATTTGAACCACAGATCCACAGCTTTTCATTCACACATTTCATCAATTTCTATCAAAATCTATTAAATTTAATCCTCACCAAACAGGGGCTGAATAACTAATTGCAATTGGCTCCTTACTGCCTCGTGGCTTTATCTTCTTATTCTCCTGATTGCTTGGGGTCATTGGATTTGGTATGTAATTATCCATCTGATACTGCCATGTCCTCTATAGGAGAACTCGATCAATTGTAGGTCCACGAGGTTTTTGGGCACCGCAAAAATGAGGGATTTAATATTTATGATTTTCAATGATTTAGTCGAATGCAGCATTCTTACAAGAAAAGTCTTCAGAATAGCCATCCCTTCCTTCTATATTCGTTTGATCATGGGAATATAGAAGATGGATGTCTGAAGTCCATTAGTATTGTTCCCTAACCTGAATCTGATCGAGTTTTATTTAGATGCCAAGACATAAGTTATATGATTTGATATACTTCTGATGCTTTCCCTTGTTATGTATATTTTAGTTGTTAACTGAGACCGAGCATTGCTGTCACTATATTTTCTTGTTACAGGCGTCTTATGAATTATAGTCCATTGCTGAATTATGTTGTTATTTCTGATGGAGATTATTAAGGTGATGCATACTACGGGTTATTTGGTATAACTTTTGTTTTTGCTTTTCGTAGAAAAGTTTTTGAAGGAAGTTACTTTTAATTTTATTAGAAAAATAATTTTTAAAAGAGTTTCTTATTTCGAAAGTGATTTTAAAGAAAAACACGTTAAATCAGTTTCCTCTAAAAGCTCTTCTAACTTGAAGAAGCACTTTTATAAAATTAATAAAACAAATTCAAAAGTAACTATTGAGTCTCAAAAACACCTTTCGACTTTTCAAAAGCCACGTCAACTTACCCTTAAGTTTGCTTGTATTTTCCTGTTGAGTACTTGACGCAATTTGATTCTTCTTTCATTTGTTTCTTGGTGGGTATGTGGGGGTATCTGGTCCAACATTTAAAATAACAAAGTTAAAAAGGCACACATTGGAGTGGTACGGGTGTTAAATGATAAATTTCACATCGAATAAAGATGAAAATATATATTAATTTGTAAGGGTTTGAATTCTACTTTTATAATAAGGTTGACTTTTTTAAAATTTAATCACAAGTCTGAATATGGTATCAAAGCTCATTAAGTTTGAATGAGCAATTCAAGTCTATTAAAATTCAAAAGTGAGTAAAGGAAATTTAAAATTGATTTGTTCAAACAAGTCATCATCTTGCATGTACATGTTAAGGGTTAAATTTCAAATTGAATAAAGATGAAAATATAGATTAAATTATAAGGATTTGGATATTTCTGTTAATAAGATTGGTTTGAACAATAAATTAATTTGAAGTAATGTGTCAATGAATTATTGATTTGAACAATAAATTTGACAATCAATTTTGGATAGCAGTCACTGGTTGTGCCATAAGAAGACCCTTGATGAACTTTTTGGTGTCCTTTTTCTTACACATATTTTATTATACGTGCAAATTGCGTGGATTTAAGCATAAAGTGAGGGGTGCACTTAATTAGATTATATTTGAATGAAAATTTTCCACATCTGCATAATATATTACACATTTTGAGAAAGTGTAAGCAAATTTTAGGAAATGTCAATAAATTTCACCTAAAATTTGGGTCAAAATGTTGTTAAATTTATTCTAGATTTAAGGCTTTAGATGTAAAAATGATTCAGAAAGCTCAAAACTTTAATAAAGCACACATTTTTTGGCTGGCTTCCACTTTCTTTTTATTTTTAATTGAAATCTGTGCTTGAATACTCGTCTAGTGCACTTTGCTCATAAGACTGTAAACCATCAAAACTTTGCGGCTAAAAACTTAATAACTGATAGTGGGAAATCAATTTAAGTTTCCAATAAGTATGATGCCAAAAGTAATTAAACAGTTGATGCGAGTAAAATACAAGTATATTAACTGAAATTATGACATTTTGTGACGTCTTCGTTGAATTTCAATATACAGTCCTTGTATTTTATTGAGATTTAGATGTTGATTAAATGATCTTGCTAGTATTTCAATTAATAGGTGTACAAAATTTAAAAAGATCTTTTCTCTCTCGACTTTAAAATTTTTACGGGCCTCGTCTTGTGAAGCCCATGAGCTGGGCTCGGCTCAACATGCCTGGCTAAAAAAGGGGTTCGGCTCTACCCTAAGATGAGTTTTATTAGGGTTTGAGCGCGACCGAGTCCATTACCACCCCCTAGTGCCAGTTATGATTATAGGTGAAATATGCGTTTTACATTCTTACACTTGTAACAAGACAAATTTTTGTATAAAAATTAAATGTTTTTTGAAATTGTGTGATGCATATTGGGGGCCCATATTTGAAATTGGCTACCATGAATGGCTATGGGTAGAGAGGATTTTTGGTCGAGCAGTGAAATGTGGAAGCTATCGATGAAAAAACTCTTTTAAGCCAAAATTAAGGGAGTGAATGAGGCGAGGGAGTTCTTGTTTGGACAGAAAATCAACTCAGTTATAATTTAAAAATCATATTTATAAAAATTGGAATGAATGACTAAAAAGTAATTAAATTCTTTTAAATTTTGTTGTCTACTAAAAGCCGAAACTATCGGTCAATCAAATGCCCACTAACTATAACAACTATCATTTCCAATTGGATAATTGGAGCCAATGCCATCATTAAACTCTCTAATTGGGCATTAAGCCCCCTTTTTGGTATTATATAAAATCTAAATTTTAATTTAAATTAAAGTTAATAATTAATTTTAATCACATATTTTAGGAGATTCACAATTTTTTTAATCACGTATTTCATCATTTTTTATTAAAATTTATTAAATTCTAATTTTAATTTCCATCAAATAGGAGCTAAGAGTTGATTAAACGTAATAAAAATTAATGCTCACTCTACTTTTAGCTTGATTATATGTAGCATGTATTACTGGTGCATAATGCGTGTGTGGATTGGGTGGGATGTGACAATCAAAAGAGGTAACATTGCTTGTGATCTGCCCAGAATTTATTTTTATTTTAGTCAACCTATCCATTTATTCAAGAATAAAGCTCAAAATATAGGAAAAATTTAACAGAATATGTACCGATGTTGATGTGGCAAAATGTGATTCGATTGTTTTTTCCTTTGCCCATCTTCCAATGATGTCGTGCCAAGAGTTGTGTATAAGGATTTTTTATCCAAAATATTTGTACTTATAGCATGATTGTTTATTTAATATGAAACTAAAAGTAACTATACAAACTTAGAAGGGAGTCCATCTATGAAAGTTGAATGAAATCTAAAGCGTACAAATGCCACCTCGAAATCTCGTCTATCTGCACGTCACCATGCATATGTGGTCATATACGATGTTGGCTCCTTGTAACTGCCATCACCATCTTCTTCGGAGCATACTGAAGTATGTCCATAAAACATATGTTGCAAGTCTAATTCATCGTCAATATTTATTCAAAAGCATCTACATAACAAAAGTTTCGAGATAAGGAATAAAAATATCAGCTCCAGTCCTAAGTGTAGGCTATCCTAGTGGAAATATTGGGGGGGTCAAACCCCTTATTAATGTGTAAGCTTGCTTATTTCTCCTTCAAGCTCCACTCCATTGCTGTTTATGCATTTTTGTCTCGTACAATGAAAGTGGTAATCATATTCTTCTATTATTCTACCTTTATTAATTTATTAATCATTGGTAGAGGGGGGTTTGCTTTAATGGATGGACGAAACACGCTTATAATTTGAATACTTGTGGCTCCCAAAATTCAAAATTGGCATATATTTTCCAACTTTAGGATACAAAAACACCAAAAATAAAGTAATTAGGGCCAAATATTTCTTTCCGTGAACAAACAATTTCCTTCGATATTCCAATATGAAACTAGGGCCTCCAATGAATGTATATAGGAATTGGTCAAAGATAGTAATATTGGAGCTGTTGATCTTTAGAGCAAGCTTCCAATTTTGAAACCTTCTACTATGATAAGTCCCCATCAATAGGGGCATCCGATAATGGATACCAAATTGGTCAAAGAATATAAGGGTTAATTTCATCTGTGATCACTGAACTTTGAGCAAAATTTCAGTTGAATCAACAAGCTTTAATTTCTTTCACGTAGATCATTAAATTCAATTTCATCAACGCTGTCAAATTTCCGTCGCCAATCATCCCCTAAATTCACAAAACTTCCTTAGTTGACAGCTATAGTATTAGCGATCTTCCGCGTGACTCAAAAAAGACGAAAATGATAAAATGAGGATTATTATAATGTCTTTAAATTTAAAAGGTTAAATATGTGAGGTTAAAAAAAAAAAAAAAAAATTGTGATGTAGTGTTGTGATAAGTGACATTCTATGCAGTAATTACATGTAATCTATGTTGTAGTATAATTAAGCAATTTTTAACAATTCTAGGGACCATGGGTGATGGAGTGGTAATAAGCTTTTAGCCCAATTGTCAATCTTATCTTTTTGTGCTAGCAAAGAGTAGGAGGGGCATTCGCCACTAGGAAGAGTTTGTCTGTAAGACCTATAGGGCAATTAGCTACAAGAAGTGCTTGTTTTTCAAACATTAACACTTGTGACAAAAAATGAAACTTACCCTAGCTCGTAATATTGGAATTATCCTTTATTTATTCGAAGCGTTTAAATTTTAGATAATGTTGATNCTGTAAGACCTATAGGGCAATTAGCTACAAGAAGTGCTTGTTTTTCAAACATTAACACTTGTGACAAAAAATGAAACTTACCCTAGCTCGTAATATTGGAATTATCCTTTATTTATTCGAAGCGTTTAAATTTTAGATAATGTTGATCGTGATCAAGTATGAATACAACACTTAAGATAACGTTGTTAATTGTAATCAAGTAAGAAAATGACATACCAAAATATTAAAATAAGGGTTTATCTAGGAAAAAAAAAAGAAGAAAAATTGTTGGAGCATAATCAGGCCACGTTTTAGAAAACAAGAGTTTTGCAATGATTTTAAATATGCCTTTTGGATAAAGTGATATTTCATAAATTGGCTTTAATTTCGGGTTTGGATGAGACTTTTCGCAAAGGGCCTTTGTGCATCCAATTAAAACATTTGAATTTTTGATGAATTTTTTTTAAGTGATATTCGGTGGATTTTTTTAGAAATTTGTATGGAATTAGTGGAAGTCTTTTGTACACTTTTATAAACTTTTATTATAAAACTTTTATAAGCTTTTGTAAAATTCAAAAGATTTTTGAAAACTTTCATTTGAAATAGAATTTATGTGGATATAGTGTAATATTGTGAAATTATCATATACGAGGTGATGATTCTCACAATTCCCATCCTCTTTCTATTCCCCCCATATAATAAAAAAATATTTTAATAAAATAAAACTTCAAGACATTATTAAATAAATAATTATTATTATACATATAAAAAATAAATTCAATATTCAGTATTTATTAATATAATATATCTTTAAGAATAAATTAAAAATATATATTTAAATTTAATTATAAATTAGTCTATATAAAATTTTATAATTGAATTAAAAATAGATATTTTTTCCAGAAAAAAATGAATGAAAAAAGGAAAAAAATTATAAGAATACAATTTAAGAATACAATTTAATTTTTCATAGAAAATAGAAATAAACAATAAAAAATAAAAAATAAAAATAAAAACTAATATAATCAATAGAAACAAATAAATTTTAATCATAACTCTAATGTGGGAAATGAAAGAGAAATATTAAATAAAATACATATTAATTTCTTTTTTTGTGTGTGAAATAACTCTAAATCTTGTGATTAATGAGAGACAAATTTAAAATTTTATTTTAATACTTTATGTTTAAAAGTTAGTACCATAGAGACTTTTAAAAGTCATAAAAATTTGAATACCCTAAAACTTATAGATTTACTTCTAAAAAGTTTTAATTGAATACATCATAACTTTTAGAGACTTTTTAAAAGTTTATAAAAATTCCAATTGAATACATTAATACTTTTAGAGAGTCTCCATTAGTCTACATTGACCCCTAAACTTTTTAAATCCCAAAACGTTATTAAAAGTCTCAATTGAATACACATTCTATTGTCTAGTGTTTACATTAATATAAACAAACTTCAAATCTTATCACCTCTCTCTCTCTATCTCTTAAAATCGAAGCAAGTCGACAAGCACTGACACGAAATGCACGTCGCTGTGGAAAAATCTAGGTCTGTATAATTCAAGACTAATCGATTAAAATAAAACCTACAGAAATACGAATTGGTTCGGGAAAAGAATCCCCTGAATATTTGGTAACTGTTGTTAAATTAAGTTGAATACTATACGAAATGGGTGAAGTGGTCGAAAATATAGTTAGAAGGGCTATTTCTCTCTCACATACACGTACACAATGTACGTGAATTTGGGTATGGCATTCTCGATATGTTCAATTAGATATGATAACTTGAGAAATAAATACAGAGTTGACGTAATATAGTCTCAGCATTATTTTTGGTTTCTCTTTCTTTCGATTGTGTATGAAAAACAAATTTAGTCCTTATTTGGTATAGATTAAAATCAAGTTAAAATTTCAAGTCAAATCAACACTTGATTTTAATCACATGTTTTATATATTTCACAACTTTTCAACCATATATTTTATCAATCTTTATCAAAATCTATTAAAAATCTGATTTTAATCTATACCAAACATGAGCTTAGATCATAATTTTACTTAAATTCATTTTGTTCATGGTGTGTAGGAACATGGAGGGAGATATTGAATGAAAACAGATAAAAGAAACAAGTACCTTAAACAATCGCTTGTTGCATCTGATTATGGCCATTAATGCCAATGTTGCTTAATAGAGACTTTGGAATTTCAACCGTGACCTATTCAATTATGAGTAGAATAATGAACTTTCAATCGGCTATATAATAAAAATTAATTTAAACAACATGCTATATTGAAGATTGTTACAACTCAACAACTAGTTGAAGCAAAATCAGCTGGAGCTGAAACAGAAGCTGAAAGTTGAAGTGGTTGAAGTTAGTTAAGAAAGCTGAGCTAGAATACAGATGTTAGTTAGCGGTTAAAAATCAATTAGTTAGTTAAATTGTAGCGGCAACTTGATATCTGTTTCTATAAATAGAATCAATGTACAAACAACAAATTGAAAAAAAAAAAAAAGAGTACAACAGAAAAAGCAGAGGCCGATACTCTTCGCACATTTTTCATTTTTCTATCTTCTTCAGTTTTTTGATATGGTATCAGAGCAAAAATCTAATGTCTTCCACTGCGTTCTAGATTAGCTCTCTTGTTGATTGTGATCATGGCTACTGATGATTCTTCTAATCCTTTGTTCTTAGCAAACGATGACAGTCTTGGCACCGTATCTGATCTGTGGAAAGAACTGGAAGAGAGGTTTAGTCAAGTAAATGTTCCACGCATTTTTCAATTAAAAAAAATTGATAAGTGCCCTTAATCAAGTTCATCATCAGTGACTGATTATTTCACCAAGTTCAAAAAATTGTGGGATGAATATTTCAATTATCGTCCTTTACCTAACGATTCTAGTCCTAGTGTTAAAACTCTATTGGATTATCATCACTAAGATTACGTGCTGCACTTTCTTATGGGACTAAATGAGAGTTTTGTTACAATAAGCAAATACTACTATCTGATCCATTACCTTCTCTCAACAAAGTTTTCTCTTTGATTCTACAAGAGGAAACTTAAAGACATATTGGTCATTATACTCCTCATTTTGACTCTACTGCTATGGTTAGCAAGACAGTACTTTGTCCTTCTCTACCTCAGTATTCATGTGGTTCATTCAAGCAGCCATCTTGTCCACGAAAGAGAAAATTATATTGTGTTGAATGTGGATATACATCTCACACGACTGACAAGTGTTTCAAAATTATTGGTTTTCCCCCTGGTTTTAAATCTAGCAAAGGTAAAGGACTTAATACTTCAAGCAATGTTCGTTCAGTAGTATCTTTTGGGGAGCAAAACATTTCTTCGATGCCTCTCACTCAAGAACAATATAATCATCTTTTCAATTTACTTAAACATGTCAATGCTCCACCCACTGACAGTCCTTTGGTTAGTAAACCTCACTCCATCATTTCAGCCTCAATGCAATATGACATGTAAACATTATTGTCTATCTTTTTCCTCTGCTTCTACTTCTTTTTCAAATACTCCTTGGATTATTGATACGTGAGCAACAGATCACATGGTGTGTTCAGCCTCTTTTCTCAATACTATAATGGCTAAAGTAAATTCTTTTGTCCAATTACCTACGGGTGCTTCTGCACAAGTTACTCATGTTGGTACAGTCTCCATTTTAGATAAACTTCATCTAACAAATGTCATGTGTGTTTCTTCTTTTTCTTTTAACTTGCTATCAGCAAGTCAACTTACTCGCAGTTGTAATTATTGCTTAATTTTTCTATCCCGTTACTGCTTTATTTAGGACCTTATCTCATGGACGACAATTGTTGTGGGTGAAGAAAAAGGAGGATTGTATCATCTGTCAAGGCTTTCAGCAGAATCTCCTATATGTGATTCTTCCTCTATAAAATCAAATAGTTTTTATCTTTGGCATTTTAGATTAGGTCACTTGTCTCCTATTTGTTTAAAAAGCCTTGCTAATTCCAATTCTAATGTAATCTCAAGTGCTAAAGAATTTCTTTGTACTATTTTTCCAATGGCTAAACAAAAGAGGCATCATTTTCCTGTTAGTGATACTCTTTGTACACACATTTTCCAGTTAGTACATTGTGATGTATGGGGACCTTTTGCTCATCCTTCTTTGAACGGTACAAAATATTTTCTTACCTTAGTGGATGATTTCTCTAGATCAACGTGGATATATCTTTTGCACCATAAATCTGAATCAAAATCATATATCCAATGGTTCTATAACCATGTTGAAACACAATTACAAGTTAAAATAAAACAATTCTGCATCGATAATGCCCTTGACCTTGATATGAGAGATTTTTGTTCTAAAAAATGAATTATTCAACAAAAGAGTTGTGCTGCTACACCTCAACAAAACATTGTAGTTTGTTGACCTATGATTCAATATAGCTCAATTTGTTTTGATTATAACAAACAAGATACTTATTATTCTAACAATCTTTGCTTCTTGAATTTTTCTTCTTAAGCATTCAAAGGTTCAAATCGTCATTCGTTGAAAAACAAGCATTCAAAAGAAACTCGAAGAGTACAAGGACTTTAAAGATTAGAGTTTAGAAGTTGTTTATCGAAACTTTATTTTATATGTATAGGTATTAACTCATCGATTTTCTAGTAAGTGCATAAAGCTCAAACTATTTCTCATAATTCATCACTTGTATAAAAATATTTTTGATATAAAAATGATTTTGAAAAATGAATCCATTTAAATGTTTTTGATATAAAAATGATATATAAAAATGATTTTGAAAAATGAACATTTTTATATAAAAACTAATTTCCAAAATTTGTATACTTCAGTCGACCAAGGTATACACCGGTCAACCGAAATAGCTCTTACCGATTTTGTACATTACCGTATTTACCGCATCTCATCGGTTTTGCACATTGCTTACCGTATTTACAGTATCTTACAGGTTTTGTACATTGCTCACCGTATTTACAGCAACTTATCGATTTTTACATCACTTGCCATATTTACAGCAACTTATCGGTCTTTACATCACTTACCGTATTTATATTGATTACCATCTCACCGGTTTTGAATTCGGTCGATCGAAGTATAAACTAGTCGACCGATCTGCTCGACCGAAGTGTCAACCAAAATTCCAACGGTACAACGGCTATATTCACACTCCGGTTAACCGAAATTGATCAACTGAAACTT
The DNA here is from genome assembly GCA_903798385.1 of Fraxinus cuspidata. Taxonomy (NCBI): domain Eukaryota; kingdom Viridiplantae; phylum Streptophyta; class Magnoliopsida; order Lamiales; family Oleaceae; genus Fraxinus; species Fraxinus cuspidata. The sequence goes on from CAIGRP010130611.1 coordinate 19,596, forward strand.
CCTAATTTTCAATCTTTTGATCTACAAATAGCCATCTCTTTTGCATTCAATTCTAACAAACTACAAGGACAATTAAGAGAGTTTATTTATTGAAAATCATTCAGCATACTTGAATATACATAATATTTCATTTATTACAACGAATATCTTGATTGATT